>CATIWQ010642767.1:0-17397 GCA_949673415.1 Euphorbia schlechtendalii
AAGAACTTACAAAAACATCTAAACTAATATAGTTTACAGTACGGAAAAAGAACCTCTGCCAATTTTTTACTCCAAACGAATGACACGCATATAAACCATAGGTTTCAATATACCTGGAATCTAATCTTAATAACATCGAGAGGCGATGTAACCGTGCGCGATACAGCACCAGCTAGAGCTCCAGCAGAGGTATCAATTAACGCCCGTTTCAGCTGCCCCGGTTCTCCCATTGCCAGAGAATTAACCTTCTCCCGCTCTCTCAGGCTACGTCGATTATGCGAAGACCTAACCGCCCAAATCAAACAAATATTTACAAATAATTAGGGTTTGGATAAACTCAATAGATAATTCAAGTTCCGATACAAGAGGAGCTTACCCGTAAAGAGAGAAGGAAAGAAAGCATATGTAAAGGGGCGGCTTCCATCTATAAATAACAACGTCTACTTTTAACCGCCGCCTAAACTGGTTCGGAGCGCCGGAGAGGGGGGTTTCGGGAATTGAGAATAATCTAGTAACAGAGGAGGATTATAAAAAGGGTGACAATAACCATAAACGAATTAACAATTCTGGTCAACTTTTATACCTTAATCTATAACAGTGACATTAATATTTTATCTTATAAACATTTATTTTTTCTTATTTCATGGAGTGGTATTTTTCAGTTCTTTTATGAATATTCAAATTTGACTGCCCAGTGCCCTCTTATCTTAATAGTTAATGTTTATCTTGCTAATAATCTGTTATCTCCAGGTGATTGAAAACTTAAAATTATTAAATATATGAAAAAAAGATAAATGAAAGTTAAAAGGCATTTGGTAACTTCTTCAGCAGCTCAATTTTGTTGCCAAAGGGCAAATAGCATAATGTCCATTTTCTATTTGTTACTCCTTAACTTAAACTTAGCAAAAGATTCATGTACTCCTTCGACTTGAAAAAAATAAAGTACATCAAGATTTTATGATGAGTATGACGTGTGCACGCGACACATGTTAACGTGTTGAAAAATTAAATTAATAGCAAGTTGGTGTATGGTGCAATTTCATAAGACAAATTAATAGTGGGTTGATATATAACATAAGTTGAAACTTTCTCAAAGTCCATTCGTTTTTTCATCCCCCAATCACACCAGCAATGAGCGGCAAATTAATTCATTTTTTGCAAGTTGAACGGCATCGAGACGTATTAAAGTTGATGGAACAATTGGTTATTAAGACTCGTTTCAAGAGATGATCGATACGTTATGTTGCAAAAAATATATGTGACCAATGTCTTAGCTCATGGTTTGGACTGAACATGCGACCTTAAAAAATTTCATATTCAAGTCACCTCTGGGATGAGTGGGGCTTTTCGATCGAAAATGCGCAAACTAAAAAAAATGTATCACAAAAATATATCAACAACAATATATCATAAAAGTATGAACTAAAAGCAAATCCAATCATATTTCATTCGTCAAACTCTATTTTGCGGAATATATAATGTTTTATCTCTACTCATATTCTCAATTTTTCATCACCAAATAAGATTACTTTAAAAGTAGTAGTAATAATAATAATATTATTATTATTAATTAAATAATAAAAGTGATATCTATGTTTTACTCTCTTTCTTTTTCTTTATTTTTCCAATTTAGGTTTGCAATAATAATATATTTACTACTTTTTTTAATCACCCATTACACGAGAATTTTCTTCAATCAAGAATTTCATTGCTACATAGCTCAATTTCGTTAGTTTGAAATTGGGTTGGACTTCATATGCCTTTAGATAAATACTAGTTGATATTTCACAATAAACATCCGATCTATCTCAGTTCAACAAGACCGTTTTATATTTGCTACGTTGGTTGATGTTATAATACAAGCATGTGTTCTTATGGTTGTAGAATTTCGAAAGCGTTAGCTGGAAATTAAAAAAATAAATGTTGCAGTGTTTATCAGATTAAGTTTTACACAAGGGTATGTTGGTCTTGTTGCGAAAGCAAGTTTATTTTGTTATATATTTGTTAGGTGTTTTGTTCGATTTTTTTAACTTCGGTATTATGTTTAAAGTAGTTTATGAATTATCTATGATAATCGATTTACGAATCTTGCTACACATTTATTAGATAAAGCAGTTGATTCTTCGATATATAGAGAGTCTTGCCCATCTTCTGCTGTAATTGTATCTAACTTGATATCTTCACAAAAAAAAGAAGGAACCATTTAATTTGCTCTAAACACCATAATAAATGGTGGAGTTATTTTTCTTTTTTACCTTTTTCACAAACATAATTTGCATTGGGTTTTATTGAAAACACGATTTTCAGTTGGGATTTTAGACTTTTAAACCAACTCAGGGAAAATTTGATTGATTAAAATAAACTCATGAGCCCCTCAAAATTAATAGTTTAAAAAGCAACTATAGACCAAACACATGTCCAAAGGTTATCATACACCAAATAAAAAAACCCTAAGTGTGTTTTTAGCATGGTAATTAGTAAATATTTTTAAAGTAAATTTAGTTTAATTTGTATTCAACCTCTTTTGAAGATGGTTTATAAACGACCATAAATAATGGGAGTCATCAGAAAACTTAACATTCAATATATTCCTAGATCAAAGTGATTTACAAAATAAACTACATTAAACAAAATAATTATTAGTGATCGATGTCTTAACATAATAGATAAGATTGAAACTGTAATCTCTAACGATCTAAGGATTGAGTCATGTTCAGTTTCGATGCAAATTTTTCTTTTTCTTTAATATTAGTTAAACTACACAAATTTATATAATTACAGAAGTTCACTAGTTTTAATTGAATTTTGCAATAACAAAACATCCACTTGTTTATAGTGAGTGGCCAACTTGATTCCTAGTTTGAAGAAGACATAATTATAACAAAAACAATTGTAATAAAACAAAAGGCATGACAACTGATTATGTTTGCTATCCATATACGCTTGAATATTTTTATTTATAAATTTCTTGTTATTATGATCAATATATTTAATTCTGAAAAGGTAGTACTTACACAAATCATAAACCAAAACGATTCACAGTATTATTTGAAGTAATTCTATTTTCAATATCATAAAGTTGCTTTTGAGGCTCTGTACTTTTTTTAACTTAATTTTATTTTTGTTCAACTCAATTTATTGTTATAATAATTTACTAGAGCTTGGATTCATTTTAGTTTAATTCAGTTAAAAAATATCAAAATCCAAAATTAAAATTTTGATCTGTATCAATTACATTATTCCACGATAAAAGTTTAGATTGCAACTATGGAAAAGCTGCTATAAATTATTTTCAAAAAATAATGTTACAAGTAATAATAATAACCACAATTAAAGGAGACCAATGGTTTAACAAACATTTTCTCAAATTTTATCAACAATTAATACTATACAACAAAACACACCAATGACACAATTAAACAGATTAATCATTAAACAATAGTAAAATCACAATTAAATTTTGTATATCATAACTTTTTGTGAGATAACTTTTTCTGATTAAATTTCAAGAATAACAAGTTTTAGATTAAAAATATGTACATAGAACCATACATGATACTCCCCTACCAAACATCGAACTGATGTTTAGATAATGACATAAAAAATATGAACAGGATTAGATCAAGTTAAAATTAATATGATTTTAGTCCTTGTAATTAATATAATAAGTGCTTAATAAAATATCATATTTCTCCTCATGATTCCCATTAAGTGATTAAACTATTTTTCCCACGTGGGTAATTTTGTTTAAATGCAATAAAATTGGCTAATTTATCTGATATTTATAGTAAAATTCTTTCTAATAAATATATATTTCATGATTCAAGTAGGAAATCAAATCCACTTCTAACTTAAATTTGTAGGAAAGAAATATTTATAACTTACAATACATTCTAATATAGTTGAAAGTTAACAAAAAAAAAAAAAAATTCAATTCAACATATTAACATGTAAGGAATGTAATCGCTATGAGAATCATGTTGCATAATTTTTAGATGGAGCAACTTATTCATCGATAAATAGAATATTTGACTTCATGTTCAATAATTATCTCTGATTCTATTAATAAATTATATTTTTCAGTAAAAAATATTAACAACTAATTTAACATCTACTTTGTTTTGTAGAATTATAATTATTTCATTAGTAATAAATAAAATTGTATCAAATTTGAATATTCCAAAATAACAAAATTACCATATTTATTATATTTAAACACTAGTCCATTCAGAAGTTGACTTAATTATTTTCTTAATACTATAAATATAAACACTTGAGTTTCAATTAATTACGTAATTATTGAATTAGATTATAAATTTACATTGTTTCATCCTGTTCTTCTTCTACCCCAAAAATGGAGCAAAGAACTCTAGAGATAAACGTAATATCCGCTAAAGATCTGAAGGATGTCAATCTCTTCACCAAGATGGACGTATACGCCGTCGTTTCAATCTCCGGCGATCCGCAGCAACCTATTCAAAAGACTAAAAGCCCCGTTGACCGCGACGGCGGCAAAAATCCGACCTGGAATTTTCCTACCATATTCACAATCTTTGAAGCTCCAGCGCAGATGAACCGACTGAATCTTGTGTTCCAGCTCCGGTGCGGTCGTGCTTTAGGCTATAAAGATATCGGCGAAGTCAACGTTCCGATCAAGGAGTTGTTGGATTCAATCGGAGACGGCAAATCGATGCAATTCGTTAGCTATCAAGTCCGGAAACCATCCGGAAAACCTAAAGGCGAGTTGAATTTTTCGTTTAAATTCAGTGATAAATTTGTTTCGTCGGAAAGTGTTCACAAGGTGGAAGAGCCGGTCACGGTGACCGCTTATCCAGCCGTGCCTCCGCCGCCGCCTGTTGTTGGTACTAGTAGTGGTACAGTTCCGCCTTATGGTACAGTTCCCGGACCTTATCCACCTCCGCCGCCTGCGGTGGCTCAGCCTTATGGTTACCCGCCTCCTCCGCCTTATGGTGGATACCCTCCGCCAGCGCCTCAGCCAGGGTATGGGTATCCACCGCCGCCGGGTTACGGGTATCCTCCAGGTCAACCAGGGTATGGCTATCCGCCGGTTCAGCCGCGTCCGCAGGCGCAGAAGAAGAATAAGTTTGGGATGGGATTAGGAGCGGGGTTGCTCGGCGGAGCTATAGGCGGGCTTTTGATCGGAGATATGGTGTCTGATGTTGGGTACGATGGTGGGTTTGACGGTGGATTTGATTTTTAGCCCATAATTTTGTTTTTCATTTTATTTAATGTTTTTGTTTTAAAATATTAATAATAAATATCAGATATTATTTGGGTTTTTATTTTATTTTTGGATTATATGATACAATATGATCTTATGCTTAAATGAAAAATATACTATATCAAGTCTTCATAGTTATTTGTGAAACATTACGATAAAACTTTTATAAATTAATGCCTTTTAAATTAATTATCATTCTAAAATAATATATTTTTTCAATTCCAATTTGGATTATTTTAAAAAATGAACAATTTCGATAAGATAATAACTTTTTGAAATGTATATACATATATATAAATTATTATCATTATTTAAGAGAAATTTAGTTGGAGATCGAAATGTGAGGAACATGCATGAAGAAAATACTCTATAAATCCTTAAAAACAGTGTTTGGGAAATGAAAAATGGAGTATAAAAAGCAAATCCTAGCATATTCCTCATTTTTCATTCTCCAAACTCCATTTTGCAACATTTATGATAATTTCTTTTCATCTATATTTTTCATATTTCATTTTTCCAAATAAAATTCCTTTATAATAATCAAACTTTATTATCATCATATTAAAATTTATTTTACACATAAATACTAACAAATAAACTATCAAATAATAAAAAATAAAAAAGTAATAATATTATAAAGTTTCCCATAGAGATCCCAAAATCCTCATTTTAAAGGATGCAATATAAAAAATGGTTGGGTTGTTATATTTTATATTTCCATTCACCATTTTACCAAATATGGGAATAGTTGGATTTCTCTAATTTGCTGTAATTAACTGGTTTTCTACTGCATCCCCTGCATACCTGCTTCAGCAGGGGAGTTCATCCTATATCTTTTTAGAATGCACTATTACTTTCCTGAATTTTGGACAATAATTATAACCTCCATGCAATTTACGTTTTTCATACTAAAACATATCTGCATCTTAATTATGTGTTTTTATATCAAAATTATTAACATAACAAGTATATGTTAGCATATTTAGTTTTCTTTTATTTGTATTACGATGTCCGTGGTAATAAAAATCACATTTTTTACAATTTATGATACAATTTTATAACTTTCATGGTATGGTTTCACTACATAAAATACAACAAAAAACTATTTTGAGCAATTGTTATAATATTTTAAAATATGGCATATACAATAAATTTTCGTTCATAAACATATGTTATATAAATAAAATGAGATGATACAAAATATAAGGAGGTCATTGTATGAAAAAAAAAGATACAAGGAGATACAAACTAATTTTTCAAAATAAAGAGAGGTATTAATATATCAAAATACAGAGATGTTATAATTATTTATTTTTTTTTATAAAAAAGTGTTGTACAGAGTGCTTTAAAACGAGCTAGTTGGGTGACAGGAGCTTCCAGAGATCTAACCGGGATTTAATCGGGACCTAGGCGGAACTTTGACGCTAGTCGACGGGGTTTAAGCACTAGAAGAATCGGGCGACGACCCTCAAAATAGAGCCTAGATAGACATAAGCGGAGATTTTTAAAACAGCGAGTCAAATACCCCACTTACAGCGTAGTATCTACTTAGGAGGTGTTTCTCAAAACTTCTCAAAAAGTCACTTATGTCTTATAAGTGACTTTTTCAAAAAGTAAGTCTGACTTACTTTTAACTTCTGTCTTTTTTTTAACTTTTAAGTTAAAAAAAAATTATCAGAAACATTTTATTGTCTGACTTATAAGTTAAAATTTCCTTAAAAGACACTTTCAAGTTAAAAGTTGAAAATGAGAAATTTTGAGAAAAACCCCTTAATAGAGTTTTTATATTATTGATAGTTCAATGTCAAAGAAAATATTGCGTACTGGTATGTGTTGGCTGCACGTGTTACTACGAGTTTTTGGTTGGTATGACATTCGTTGTGCGGCATTTTTTTCCGTTTTGTGGTGTTGATGAGGCCATATAGTGCCTATTTGAATGAAATCAATGTCTTTTATATAAAAGTGGGTATCAGGATAATTTGTCCAAATTGTTATTCACTGATATGTATCTTTTTGTTATTTTAATGAAAGTTCTTATCGAATTAGGAATTATTTCATTGTTTTTGTTTTAGAGTACGATATGCCTTCTTAAATTAGGTTTTAATTAATTACAACAAAGTTATTTGTAAAATGAGATAACTGTAAAGTTAACAATTTATTTGTCTAATTTCAATTCATGAATTTGTTATATTATGTGTACTTATGATACGAAATGTTGTGATGTGTCATTCAAACAAAATAATATACTTTAAATCTTGCTTATTTGCAGAAAACTATTGTGCATAGAAAAATTCTTTGCAGGAGAAAATAAAAAAAATCCATGTTTAGTTACAATGCTGAAAAATAGTTTTGATATTTAGTTGCAAAGCTGTAAAATATTTTTCATCCATAAATTTACTTATATTATAGCTAAAATATTTATACTTCGATATCAACCCGTGGATTTTATGAACTAGGGAACTAAAACAAAATTGTAGCAATCAATTCATTTTCAACTAAATAGTCGAAAATACGAGACCAATCATAACTCTTACATTCTCAAGTTCTTTGAAAAGAATTCTTGAAAATTATTTTTGAACTAGGAATTAAACCTCAATCCATATTCATTGAATTTATCCAAGTGAAGAGTAAACAAATAAGCTGAAGTCGGTTCAAATTTCAAAGTAAACAATAGTTAAAGAAAACCAAATCAATTGAGTATAATAGTTAGAAAAAAATACCAAATCAATTGAGAAAATAGTAAAAAATATAAACCAAATTAAAAGTGAAACGCGGAATTCGAATTTACAATGATGAGTTTGATGTTGTGTTAAAAGGGAGTGGGTGAATTATTAGACTTGCTCCCGTGGTCGTAATATTATCTTAAAGTGGAGAAAAAAATTGAAAATCCCGGGTTCAAACCCCAACTACCTCAAAATATCAAACGTTCTCATTTCTAAAAAAACAGTGGATGACAATTTTTATTAAAAAAAAGGATTTGATGATGATTGGAAGGTTTCTAGCACTTAGAGAAAAAGAGGGGAAATTATATCAAGGACCGGATCCATGCATGCATGCCTGTCATGTGTTTCAAAAATCAATTTATATTTTACTTTTCTATTATTATATTCATTTTTTGAACACATAACAGATATACATGGATCTGATTTTTAATATAATTTCTCGAAAAAAGAGCTGCTTAACTTAACGTAAAGCTGCTTTAATTAGAAGAAAATGCGTTCCCCCTTTTTTTAGGAGAAAGCTTTTCCCTTGTTTGGAAAGGCATTTTTAATTGACTAGTCATTTGATTTATTTTACATTTAAAACAAACATTAGAAAATGAAGAAAATATTTTTCTCAAAAATATTTTACGATAAATAAACAAAGGTTTAATGAAATCAAAGCTCTTGTTTTAGCAAATTTTATGATGATTTTATTTTTAATAAAATCTCAATTACTTTATCACTTATATGATTGTTCAATAATGATAAAAGTTAAAATAAAGTTATATTTGTTAAAATCAAACAGCTAAATTTTGAATTTATTAAACTTTCTTCCAGATTCATCATCTATTAAATTTGACTAATAAATTGATATGACTTTTGATGGTGTATATTCTAAAAAAATTTGGGCCAAAGCTGATGTAGGATATAATGTATGGTTGACTTTGTGGAGACGTGTATAAAAAATCACATGTCCGAAAGTTTAATATTCTAAACAATTTTTTTTTATTTTATTATCTGTTCATAGCTTATAAGAAAAAAGAGATAAAAAAATATAATTTTTTCGAAAGATAACACAGGAATTAAATAAAAAAAATCATGTGTTGTGGCACCGACCCTACAATGAATTTAATTAATTAATTAATATGCTAAATGGAATTATGCCAATCATTATGATCATAGGTGAACCAAATGTTGATGATATTTCTCTCGTCTTGTTACAAAAACTAATTTGATAAAATAAATTCAATGGCTAAGTTTGATAACGAAAAATGACAATTTTTCAACTTTTCTATAGTTGACCAACTCATTTGCCTAAGATTTAAAGAGTGAATTTTCGCAATATGACTTTTTTAAAACAAATAACGGTTAATTTATCCTTTTATTATCGATCGGAGAAGAATAAAAAAATTATTTTGTGAGAAAGGTAAGGTTAATGCATCGAGGCGTCGTGAAATTTGGAATTACATGATAGTTCATAGAATTAAAAAATCTGTTTCCAGAAAATGTTGCACGAAACTTTTCGCAATGCCATGTTTGAGATAGCAATGTCAAAGTAAATTTTATGTTAATTATATGAAACAAAATCATCATTATTTTATAATTTATTAATCTAATAGTGAAGAGAGATGAAATAAAATTCACTATGTTAAAAGTAAAATAAAATAAAGTAGAAAGCATGGTTTTGAAAATTGGACCGGCCGGTCGGACCGGGTCGGACCAAAATCAGTCACTGGTCCGGTCGGTTTTCACCAGGTTCAACGTCTGGTCAAAGATCGGACGTTGACCGGTTGAACCAACAGGTCAGAACTTGGAACCGGTTGCTTTAACCGGCCGGTTCACTTATTCTTGTTCAAAATAATATTTTTAAAATTTTTTGTAATAGGTAGGAATCGAACTCATGACTCTCAGTTTATTATTCATTATGCTTACCATTCAACTACAACATTTATTTGATACATATTTGTATTATATTTCGTTTATAATATCTATATAAATTTTTTACTTAGTTTTAAATTACCTGTTTACTTTATTTATTTAGTGTATTGTGTAAATAAACTCACCATACCTTATTTAAATAATATATTTTTAATTTTTAGAAAATTCGGTTCGACCATCTATTTAATTCAGTTAAATCTCAAATCCATGAGCCACCCTCTCCACCAATTCGATGATCAGTCCGGTTCTGAAAACCATGCTAGAAAGTAAATGGGTACAAATGGGCTACTCTCTTAATAGTCCTGACCCTTTAAGAACAAAATTTCATCATTTCCTTAATTAATTTTAGGGCTTTAGGCGGCTTCCCAAAACCCTGATTACAATTTCAATTCCTAGGAAAAATCTCCATTAAAAATGAGAACTTTAGACGAAGCTGAAACAGAGGCGGTGTTCAAGAAACTGTACGCTTTCACCGGCAACAATTTGAAGAACATCGTCGAAAATCCTTCCCATGAAGGACCGGAGCCAATTCCAGGTCGATATTGCTTCAGACTTCACAAGAACAGAGTATTCTACGTCAGCGAGGCCTTGGTGAAGAGAGCGACTAACATCAGCAGAAAGAATTTGGCCTCTCTCGGCACTTGCATCGGCAAATTCACGCACGGAGGTAGCTTTCATTTGACCATTCAAGCTTTAAATCTATTGGCCGCAAATGCTAAGCACAAGGTATGGCTGAAACCTACATCGGAGATGTCGTTTCTGTACGGGAATCATGTATTGAAAGGTGGATTGGGGAGAATTACCGATAGTATTGCGAAGAATGATGGCGTTGTGGTGTTCTCCATGTCCGATGTGCCGTTAGGGTTTGGATCTGCTGCGAGATCGACGCAGGAGTGCAGGAAGGTGGATCCTAACGGAATTGTGGTGCATCATCAGGCTGATATTGGTGAGTATTTGAGGATGGAGGATGAGCTTTGATTGAATTTAAGAGTCATTCTAGGGTTTTATTTGGGGATTTCTGGATCTGCGTTGCTGTTGGTTCATAGAGGCAGGCTTGCTATTTGTAAGTGCCTTACCTAATTTTGAGTAATATGAATTGGCGTTGAAGCGTTGATGTTATGGCTCTTAACTTTGTTTCAATGGTAATCTCCGAAGGCATGAGATTTCTTTCTGTCAATTGCTAAATACCAATGTACTTGCTATTTGTTTTGGTTATGAATGAAGTTACCATCCTTGTTAGTATCCAAAAATTATGTTGTTGTTGTTGTTGTTTTTGTGCATTCTCAGTGCGGAATATTGATGGTTTGTTGTATTATTTTCCTGCACAATCTTGGCCTCTTAGTACATGTTCTGGGATTATTCAGTGTGCAATAGTGTAATGTATGGAATTGGGAACTTAGTATATTTATATTTGCTCTTTATACGTTAACATCATTCATTTCTGACTTTAACTTTACCTGTACTTGTTTGATTTGATTCGATAATTAATTGTTAGTTTGATAGTGATATGCATTTTGTTGATGTAATTTTACTGAGTTGGGGCTAGCTGTTTTTTGACCTATTTTTTTGTATTTTTTCCTCCTACTCCATAATAGACCTTCAGATTTGATGTAGTCTTAAAGATTGAATTTCTTTTTAATCTTTGTTTCATTGCTCCTACTCCATAATAGACTTTTAGATTTTTTTATGTAGTCTTAGGATTTAATTTTTTTTGGCTTAATGTATCGTCACCCTGAATTTTTAAAGTGACGTCTTAGTTACCTCAACTTTCAAAAATTGCACTAAATTCAACTTTTGATTGGAGAGAAAAAATCAGAATAATGACATATTTGAAAAGTTGAACAAACCAGAAGAACACTTGATGCATTTTTTGAAAATTGAGATAGTCACGGAGTCATTTTAAAAGTTCGAGGGGGTAGCAGATTTTTCTAGGACAACTTGGGACATCTCCTGATGCATAAGGCCAATGTTTTTAAAATCTTTGTTTCATTGCTCCTTTCTCCGAAAAGCAAAACAAGGAAAATAAACCGTAGATATCCTTGTAGATCAGGAGGAGCTCAATTTGAGCTATTCGAATAGAATAAAATTAAAATGTGCTTTGATTACAATCGGAAAGCAAAATTTTTTATGTTTCATTAACAATTTGACCATATTTACTAATTGTAGGATCAGGTTTTCATTACTTACATTATTTTAAAAAAAAATAGTGCGCATCCAGGGAATCGAACCCTGGTCAGTACCGTGGGAGGGTACTATGATACCACTACACCAGATGCGCTTCTTGGCACAGCTTTCACTTATTAAAAAAATACCTAGTTTAATCTTTTTTCCTTATTTTTCAACGAAAATCTGAATGTTATGCAAATATTCTTATAAAAATAATATAGAATGTACGGTTGCATGTAATTAAGATTTTCATATCAATTTTGGATCCTAACCACTTAAGTCAGGTGTGTATCAACGAACATAATAAATGTATTAAATTTTATGCAATAATTTATTTTTTCGATTGGGCAAGTGGATGTTAATAATTAGAAGCGAATTATAGCTCTAGTTAAAGGTAGATAAAAACTAAGTTCCCTTATTTGTCGAAGAACCTGCGTTCTAACTAACACATATGCAATATAGTTCGCAATTCTTTTAACATACGAAACAGGAATAGAAGAAAAATGTTTAAGGTATCTCTTCCGATCCTCAAGGATCAAACAGATAAACGAAACATAAAATACGCCATTATTTAAAGCATTAACTACGTTTAAAGCATCTAGCTTGAGAATCACTCAATCAATATTATTTTCCTTCAGCCAACTGAGAGCCACCCTGCAGCTCATTGCTCCGGCGGTAAAAAGATCACCACCACCTTGAAGCAAAATGGACCTCTAAAAAAGAACAAGATCCGATGAGTTTCAAACCACACAACCATGTCTGATGTAACTACCCAAAATCAAAAAGACCAGCATCAGAGTTACACTTCACCTAAACGTCTCCAAATATGACCAACTTATTTGACGTGGAAATACATCACTTCAAAGTATTGTAAATTAGACTCATCAACTTACATGACAAAAAATGCGTGGAAGATTTTTTTCTACGTTAAAACTTAAAAGACATGAACCTTTGTTTCTGTCACCGAAACAAAGTGCTTTTATGACGAGGACTAAGGGGCAATGGTGTTTTGTTTTTGTTGTTTTAATTTCTTTCCGAAGAAGAAGGTTGTGGAAAAAGCTTGGCGTATTCACATGAAGGAATGTTACATGTATGGTGGTAGTTTGCTTGCCTAAATACGAACTTAATTCAAGATATTTTGGTCTTTATTTTTACGGACAATTATAGTGTCTGATTGTCACTCTTATGTCGCTATTGGTAATAAAGAGGAAGAGCTTTCATTTCTCTTCCATGGGCCTAGGATTATCCCATAAAATTTGTTTATTTGAACTGTGACATATATACATACGAAGATAATTTTCTAAGTCTGAAACTCAAATTCAGAGAACGTTTTCATCAATCCTCGTCACTAGATTTGAGAATCAATGAATTGGATAAAATATTAACAATGAGTCCACGAAACAAAATAAAACTGAATAAATTGAAATTAAAAGAGAAAAGGGAGTTTTACATCTAATTAGGTTGACACTTAAAATGGACCTTGTGAGGAATGATAAGAGGATGAGCGGTTATAATAACAAATAAAGAAAGGTTCAATGCAATCGATCACCCATGAACTTGTCTAAAATGGTCAGCCGCCACCTTGAATTTTTAAAAATGTCATATACCCCGCTGAGCTTGCAAAAATTGTATTAGTTTATCTCCTTCAATGCCACATGTTAACTTCCGGTTGGAGAGAAAAATAAAAAAGCGACATCTTCAAAAAGTCAAATCAACTAGTAACTAATTCGTAACAATAGAACAGAATGGGATAAACTGGTTCATTTTTTGCAAGTTCTAGAGATGAAAAATGCATTAGGCTTGTAAAGAAGGATTGCCATATATTAGACACACATGATCGTATACTTTGAAATAGAAGACTCTACACAAAAATTTTGTTATGTGTACCCGTATGTCCAAAATTATATTAGCATACATGGCAGAATCTAGGAAGGATCTCAAAGGTTACGCTTTGATTTTGTAGAATTTCTAATAGCTGATAGCCATATACAAATTATGAGGTGGAAAATGATAAATTCTTTGTGCAAGTGGTATAGCATCTACATCATCCAACGACCGAAATTCCTATACATATTCTTTACGTTTCTAATCCATACTTTTTCCAATGTCTATACAAATTCTTCCATTCATAACCCATTTCATTTGTCTATGCAAAGTCCTCACATTCATTTACTTTGCATTCCAAATCATGATACAAAAGTTATGTTTGGGTTTAATTAATTATTTAATTATAGTTACGTGGAACTGATTTCATGACATGTTATCAGAGCCTCTTAAATATAGTTGAAGAGTTCAATTTTAGTTGATTAAATATCAACATATAATAGCAGAATTGTGCTGTAGAGTGATATGTTTTTCAATTTAATCAAGCTTTTGGAATAATTGTTTACCTCTACTTAATGACACATTAGAATGATGATTTTTTATGGATAAAAGACCATCCCAAAATGTGAAAAGGATAAATCTTTGAATAGGTAGGGATTAAGGTATAGATTTTGATTAGGTGAAGATTTGTTCAAAGGAAAGAAGCACGTGGATAGAAGATATACATGTTAGGAAAAAGATGTTAGTATTTTAGTGGAACTGCATCACTAGTTGATTAGTCGATCGTAATATTTCATCGAACAAGTCGAAAGAGTGCAGAGTGCACGTTTATTTGGGTTCTATCACGATATTTTGATTTTGGGAGTCCGGGGGCAGCGCCCTAGGTAGCGAGGATTAAGGGCGGCAAAACCCTGACGGGGTCCGGGGACAACACCCTAGGCTGGGGTCGAGCTACCAGGTTAGCTAGAAATTTTTTTATTTTCGAACAAAAATAATATAGTAAAAATTTGTTTTTCAGATGAATTTTAACTCCGAAAAGTCATTTTTTTACCAAAATATTTGGACAGATATAATCTTAACCCGGAACGTCATGTATTTTCGGATTGTATATAAACAGGGCATAGGGCATTGGTAAGTTATATAGTTTATTATTTTTCACATGAAATTTTTTCATTCTAACTTCTTAATTTTCACTGATTTTATCCGATCAAATTATGTAAAATCGCTAAATAAAGTTCAATTTGAAAGTGTTTGCGATGAATTTAGATTTATCGAAGAAATTCCTCAACAAAGGTAGAGACCAAAGTGCTGGTTAAAGAAACAAATATATATCCAGTTGCTTTTTACAATGTTTCGAATTGCTTGCTCCCCCTTGGACATTTTTCCTAGTTTTCTGCTAACTTTTACTAGACAAACACATGTTATCTTTATGATTTCACATGAACTCCCAAAGTTGTTTTGGGAATGCGTAGATTACATCAAAAAATTATGACATAACCTGATGATATTTTTGAAAACCAATTTACTTTATTATCTTAAGATTTCAAACTAGTTGTAGTATATATCATAGAAGTGTTTTAACCCCAAAATCTAACATAATAGGGAAGATTTAATCATAACTTCTTTTAAAAATACCCGATCCTCTTCGTTAATGATTATTGGTATTGAGATTTTGTTTTGTAATGTGTTGATATTTAATAATATAAACTTGTCACTTTTAGGTTTAAGTTATATCTTATGTCTCTTAATAATAATTATCGGTATTTAGTGACAATCGTGACGTTTTTGTCAAAATCATGTCATGTGTAATGAAAGTATAAAGTGGTTAAATATATTAAAAAATTGATATTTTCAAGAACGAAACCGCATGATCTAGCCATTGCTAGGCTAATAGCTAATATTTGGCCATCAAAATTAACCAAATATTTTGAGAATTCAAATTTTCTTGAATCAATTTCAGTTAGGTCCACACTACACAACCCCTCATGTCTGGCTCTTTGTCTTTCTTTCCCCACCACACCATTCACTGTTTTTTGGGAAAAAGAAAAAAAGATATTGCCATCAATTCGAATCATCTTTTCCACTTGTGGAAACTTTTCTATTCTACATCTTTCAAACTTTTGTATTCGGAAAGTTTAGTTTTGAAGAGAAATAATTCAATTAATTCACATCATATGTATAAGATTTATTTTTGTACACGTAACTAAACTAGGTGTCCTTGATTTATAGAATTTTTTCTATGCCAAGGCAAATTTTCTATCCATCATCCAGTCCCTCTATAAATACCCTAAATTTCCACCATTTCCTCGACTCAAAACTCCACTTAGTGTTTTCTCCATACAGTGAAAGCAATGTCTGGTGTGTGGGTTTTCAAAAACGGCGTAGTTCGGCTTGCGGAGAATCCATCTCTAGACAGAAGAAGAAGCTGTCAGAAAATTCTAGTTCATACTCCAAGTAATGAAACTATAACTAGTTATTCAGTTCTTGAAGACAAGCTATCTCAACTTGGTTGGGAAAGGTATTATGATGATCCGGACCTTCTTCAATTCCATAAGAGATCAACTGTTCATCTCATTTCTCTTCCTAAGGATTTCAACAAGTTTAAATCGATGCATATGTATGATATTGTCGTAAAAAATCGAAACATGTTTGAAGTCAGGGACATGTAATAATCTTAGTATATGATCAAGTTAATTGCTTGCTTGTTTTTGTGTGTGTGTGTGTAACGGTTGATAAAATTGTTGTGTATCCAGGTGTTTGTAACGGTGAGGTCTCGGATACTCCGGGTCAATACCAAGTATGTATAAAAGAACGTTGAGGAAGTGATGTTTCGTGGTTAATCAGGGTTAAGTTGGAATTATGTTTATGATTTTTTTTTTGAAGAAACTATGTTTATGATTAATCTGAAAGCTTTGATTTTTTAAGTTTGTTGAGCTTGGATATAGCCATGTAAATTGATTTTTGCAGTTTCTGTTTGTGGAATGGAAATTTAACGTTTCCTTTTCTAACTGGTCTACATTTTTTGAAACCGTTGTAATTTCATTTATCACTTCTTTTTTTTTTTGCGGAAAAGAAAATATTTATATGTGTCAGTTGAATGGTTTATGGGTTAGATTAAAGACAATTTTACATGCGAAATAATGTAATTAGAGAATTCGGACATTCAAAAATGTATAAGCTACATATGTATCTATACAACATCGCACGATTGTGTCCATAATAAACTTGATATAAAAGTATGTATGGTTTAATTTATGACACAATAATTAAAATTTATATCACATGCAGACTGTAAATTGGGTGAAGTTTGAGATTGCTCTATCGAACTTGTTTTACAGTTCACGAGTTTTCTTTGATACATTGCATTTGTCAAATATGTTATTATAGTTGCTTTTAAAAAATTCCCTTCACATTTGATAAATTAACTTGCATGTTTCTATGCATTTTCTCTTAAATTTTGTCGTCAAATGCTAGTAGTTTTATTATATCTGCTGTTATATTAGCATGTTGACTTAAAAAATTTGT
>CATIWQ010642806.1:0-10787 GCA_949673415.1 Euphorbia schlechtendalii
GAAATATAAATCGAAACTTACTTGGAATGTTGCTCTCGAATGTTACTCACCACTCATCCTTGCTAAATTGCTAAATGTTGTGCTAATAACGCTCAAATTCAACAGCGCTCAAGTTTTGCACTAACATCAAACTTGTAAATACCTAACACTCACAATAACCTTGGACAAATGTTAGTAAAGTATAAGAATAGATAATGTATAAATGTCATGAAAATCAATAAAAAATTTTCAAATTCTTCGATTTTTCATTTTTATTCAATTTTTTTATGGATTTTACGGGATTTTTACAAATGTCCCCCACATTAAAGAAAATAATGTCCTCATTGTGAGAGATTTTATTAAAAATGAAAAACTAAACAAACAACTAAATAGTCTAAAAATTTGAAAAAGAAAATTAAGAAAAGAATAAATCCGTTTTTATTGAGAAGGAGAATCTAGGGCCCATGTTGTGATTGCGATGGCCTGTCACGATCGTGATTTCCTTCAAAACAAGAATAGACGATTTTGCTGTATAACTTCACGAGCGCAATCTATAGTCGTGATAATGACCTTCAGTAATCATTCTTATTTCTTCAATTTTTAGTCTTAGTACCTAGAAAAACTTAGAAAAACAAACGTATTAAATATAATTGCTCGTTCTCTGGCAATTTGATCTCTAGAACGCACTTGCCTTCCCTGGATAATTCAATCCTTAGAACGCTATCGCCTTCCTCGGCAACGGCACCCAAAACTTGTTTACCACTTTTCTGCTGATAAGTTTAATAGTTTGTTCACAAGATTCGACTATATATCAATGGTGCCAAAAACTAGTTCATGAAAAATATAGGTGTTGTCAGTACCTCTTTTCAAATAGAAAAATGATGATAACTGAAAGTATAAAGTTGCGATGTAGTTTTAAAAGATATCGATCCCACAGGGAAGGACTAGTTCTAAAGATCTACAAGGAAGATAAAATAAAGAAAATATAATATAATAAAGTAAAGTTTATGAAAGAAGGATTAGAATGAAAAATGAGTAAATGTAGGTATGTAAGATTAGAGAACCTAAATAAATAGATTTTCCCTACGAAATAAGGATAGTAGAGAAAGCATGTAAGTTCAACAAAGATGTTACGATTCACTAAACTAATCTAACAGACTCGGTTCTAAATACCCAGATGTTCAATTATTCACCTTAGAGCAACACATGAAATGACTTTTCTAAACCTAGTGCAAATGAATTAAGACAATTATATAAACCTGGACAACGTCAATACTATGCTTAGTACAGGTCGCTCTCACATAGCCATATTTAGCAAGTTGCCATTCCAAAAATGTTGGCTCACTAAATAGCGTTATATCACAGATCTAGTGATTATACATGATATCGTTAACCTTGAAAATACTCTTAAAATTAACTCCAACGCATATAACTTGATTAACATAAAAGACATAACACGAAATACGCATTATGACACATAGAAATATCATAAACTTTGAAATAGAAAGTATAAGTAGAAAGCAAACCAAAGTTGTAAGGTATGAAAGTGAAAGCTAAGGTTGATCAAACCGTATCCACTCTTTAATGGGAATCATCAATTCCTGCAATTCCTGTGTCTGCTTTGAATTCGGTCTCGGCCCGTACAGAACCTCCGCTAGGATGCTATTCTTTCTGAATATCGAACAAACGATTATTGAAGAACAAAAACTTTTATTGATAAGTGATTTGCAAGTACACTTATACACAATCGCTCGAGAATATAGAGAAATCTAGTGATCTAAACAAGGATTCGAATCACTTAAACATTTTCTCACTAACACTTATGAATGTAGCGAATCTCCATCTATACACACACAATATTTCTCTCATGCACTCTAATATTTTCCCTGTGATGCACAAAATTTGTGAAGTTTTGAGCCCTATTTATAGAGTTCGAAGGGTTGCGTCTATCTAAATGAAGGGTTGTGTCCATTGGTGAAAGGTTGCATCTCTTCATTGTGATTGGTTGAGAAGATTTGATTTAATCCATAATGGATAGGCACCTTTTCATGATTGGTTGACTTCAGATAAGTGTCTTTTCGTTGGTAGTTGATGGCGGTTGATCATGCTTATTTAGTGGTTAGTAGTTAAGAAGATAAAACTAAAAAACCGTCCAAGTCATGACCGCTCTATACATGTCATGATCGTGAATCTTTTATTAATAGAATTCTATTCTGAAGAAGAATAAGTCACGACCGCGAATGGTTGTTGCGACCATGAAATGCATTTTCTTCAGAATTCTCCTTGTAACTTCACCGATCTTTGATAGCTTCGATCCTAAGCCAAATCTTTGAGTTCCTCTCATCTTTTTGCACCTTTTTCATTCTTTTTTCATAGAATTCTACTTTAGATCATTTTACTTCCAAGATTTACCTAGTATCTACATTTGCATAAAAAACAACTACATACCACGTAAAATCTTTTATATGAAGTGTAAAAATGACTTAAAATATAGTGTTTAGTGTGTAAAATTAATATGATAATAGGTGTAATTATAGACTTATCATCATCTCATTTGAAACAATATTCTCACAAGCTACACTATCAATAACAACTTCACATAGCATGTTATTAGTCAAGCATCTAATGTGGAACAAAGATTTCTTCCAATCCTCCTTGCCTCTCTCTAAGTTCAGAACTCTCATAATAATTAAATATTCCCCATCCTCCATAGCTTCACATTCAAGGACCTCATCCTCATTATAACCCGAATCTACCTCGTTCGATTTAGCAAGAAACAAATCTTCCTCTATCTCTTCTATTTCCCTTATGGTCATGATCTTCTTTGTGGGGCATTCATAATCAAAATGACCATAACCATTACATTTGAAGCATTTCAAAGAATTTTTTGAGACACTTTTGGTTGGTGGGGCAATTTGGTTAGTCTTGGTTGGGGTAGAAGTGTTTTGGGTGTTTGATGGGCCTTTTGGTGATGGGGTATAGGTATTCCTTGTGGGGGCAGATTGTGAAGTGCTAGAACTTGGATTATAAGGTGCTGAAAAGCTTGATGATTTGGAAAGGTTTCGTGGTGTGCGAGCATGAGATAAACTAGCCTCACTTCTTAGAGCCAATTTCTTCAATTCAACCAAAGAATCATAAAAATAAAAACTCACCATGTTTGGGATATCAAGATGTAGTCCTTGGAGAAAATGTCCCACGAGTAGCTCTTCGGTCTCCACCACTTCACATTTCATCACAAATTCATCAAATTCCATGGTATATTGTTCCAGGAAATTAGTGCCTTGTTTGAGACTCAACATCTTCTCAATCATCTTTTGCTTATAATGGGGTGGTAAGAAACACCACATCCATTTCCTCCTTCATTCGATCCCATTGGGTGATTCGAGGTCTCCCTTCTCTAGCCCTTTGCTTCTTCAAATTTTCCCACCAAAGGGGCAACGTACTCTTTAAATCTCATGGCAACAAGCTTCATTTTCTTTTGCTTAGAAACCTGCCTCAATTCAAAGGCTCTTCCAATGAAATAAACCCATTCAAGATAGGCATCAACATCAATTTTACCATTAAATCTATGTAATTCAATATTGCAATTGAAAAATTTCTCTTGCCATTCACTACGGTGAGGTTGGCGCAAGTTTCGTTTACCTCGACCAAAACCTCCATGAAATGGCTCTCTCCCTCTCCCTCTCCTTCTAAAACAGCCTCGACCAAAAATAACCTGTTGTGCCTCTTCATTGGGTTCTTCACTAAATTGATCCTCCTCATCCAGATTTTGAAAATTCAAAGGTGAATTTTTAATAATTGTTTCATGTGCATCATTCTTGGCTTTAAGTAGCTCTCCAACTTCATTTTCTCAAATTCAGCCGTTGATGCTTGTTGGTAAGCCATAACTTGCTTGTCTTTGTTTTAGGAAATAGACATAAAAATGGAAACAAAAGTGGGGTAAACGTGGCTCTGGTACCAAATGATGGTGTGGTGGTGTTTGAATGGCTGATTTGGTAAGGATTATGTGAGGAAAGTTCAGTTTGTGACTGGTTAAAGATGATGAATGAAATTATGGTTAAAGGTAGGTGTTATGGATTTGTTTATGGGAAAAAGAAGTGTTTATTGGTGGTTTGAATGTGTGCATAAGGCAGGAAAATTAGAATAGTAAAGTGACAGATTGTAACACAAGGAAAAGTAATAAGTTGAATGTTTTTGGATAACGTACAAAACCCTATAAGGTTTTGAAAACTAACAAAACCTAAATGTGTATAAAAACTTTAAAGCACTCCAAATATGTTCTGATTATATTGAAATTTGTTACCACTTTATATAGGGAAATAACAAAGAGTTACAAGCTAGATAATGATAATTAAAGCCAAATAAAGTGCCTACTTAAAACCTATTTGAAACTGAATCTTAAACAACATATTTATTGATAATAAAACATAAAAAACAATAGTAACTCCTCCAAAATGTCCCGCATGTATGATCTAGAATACTTAAGCACAAATCAATATTTGGGCATATTTTGTTGGGCCTGAAGTTGGTCTTCAAATATATAACCAATAAAAAAGGCCAAAACTAAGTAGGAAGTTTACTTTACACTTCAATGTATTTAACTACATTAAGGATATGTTGATGTTTCCTTTCCACAAGGCCATTCTTCTATGAAGTTTCCATACAATATTTTTGATGAATAATACCTTTGTTAGTATAAAAACTAGGTACATTAAACTAGGTCCATTATTAATACATGTGGTTTGCATATCTTTGCTAAATTGATTTTTAACCATAGTAGAAAATTGTAGTATTATATTGTAAGTTTCACTTTTGTTTTCCATCATAATCACCCATGTGAACCTTGTAAAATCATCTACTATAGTAAGGAAATACCTATAACCATTCAAAGAAACTACAATGTGTCCCTAAATATCCATATGAACAAGCTCAAACATATCTTTCAAAACAGAATAAGGAGAAAAGAAAATTCAACTTTTTTACTTAGATTAATAACAAACAACACAAATCATATCAGTGGGTACACTAATGTCAGGATACATCTTTTGTATAATAACTAGCATTTTATTAGATGGATAACCTAATTTATAATGCCACAACTCATCTTTATTACAAGAACTATGAACAACTAAATTTAAAAGTTCAACAAAAGAGTTAAAAAATGCAGTATCAAGACAACATTTATTCTTGAATACTTTTATCCATTAACATGTATATTCTCTTAGTGATTTTACTTTCATAAAATAGTTCACGTGGTATGCAATTGTTTTTGTTGCAATTACAAGTTTAGGTGAAATGGAGAGGCAAATTACTTGGAATTGTATTGGTGCAAAAAGTGTAGAATATATTGCAAATGGATGCAATTTGAACACTAGAAGAAGAAATCTGAAAAGCCCTTGTTTATGACCGCGACTATAGTTTCGCACTTGTGATTTTCACTATGGAAAAATAGAAATAAACAAAGCCATAATCGTGATACATTATCACGATTACGACATGCCAAAGTCAACTTGTGGATAAGATCTTCTAAACTGACTTTTCAACTACCAAAACTACCAATAAAAAATGCACCTTTTCACCAACTAGTAAGGAGCGACACAACACAAATTTTCACCCCTATATAAGTTGTAGTTTATCTTGCAATGAAAATATACATTTAGAGTGCAATTTTACATTTCAGAAATACATGTGAAGACATCTCTTATTCTTCGATAGAATATATGTAAACTCAAGTGAAATCATTCTTTTTGTAGATTTCTTCTTATTCTTGAGAGTTTATAGTTGTAGTATACTTGCAAAACACTTATCAGTGAAATCATTATTCTTCATTTTATCTTCTTTGTTTGCAAAAATTTAGTGCTTTACAAAGGAGACAATTAATGCAAGCCAAGATCAGGAGTGAATAAAACTATTGGTCCTTAGATGGCTTTTATACAACAACAGAGAGGGGTAAATGCAATTCTTGATTACTTTTTGAATTTGTAAAAAATATTCTACTAAGTTAAAGCTTTTAGATGTGTGTGCTGAGTGGTGCGTGCTGAGTTAGTCTAAAAACTTATAAACTACTCAACTTTGCTAGCACAGTTTATCTTTAATCATATGTTGAGTATTCAACTCAGTACAGATTAGTTTTTCAAGCAAGAATGAAAACGGAGATGGAACGATGGTTGATATGAAAGTAGTAAAAGCAAGAGATTAAGGTTAGAACTTCAACACTTGAGATTTTATCTTGGTTCAGCCCCTATCCTATCTCCATTCCCCGGATTCCTTTCCGAGCTTTAATCCACTAGTGGTTCCATTCCTTCCTTAGGCGGAGAAGCCTTTACAGTGGGTAAACTCTATTATAGAAAGTACCTTTCTTTCTAACCACCTCTCAACTCAGTTTAGGTACCCTTCCTAAACTGACACTTAGATTTATAAAGAAATTATGAACTGAATTAAACTTATAAAATGTTGAATCCTTTACAAGGTTAAATCTTAAGTGCTATTCTCTTTGTTACAAATAGATTGAAGTGATGAGTGTTTGCTGATTGCTTGGTTTGGAATTTCTTGAAGCTGGGAGTAAATGAACAGAATTTCAGCTCTTTGAGAAATTTAAGGTGATTCACCAAGTTTGAACATCTGCTCCTGTATTCTATTTATAATTGAAGCTTGCGAACTTCTCATCCTAACAGTTCTTCAATTTCTCTTCTCTTCAAATCTTTCGAATTTTCTCTTTGGAGGAAAATTCCAGCATGCTTAGAGATAGAAATTTTGAACGTTGAGGTACGATAAAATTCCATTGAAAAAATCTCGTTTGTCTTCAAGCAATCCATTCTAATAGAGAGGCACGTGAGATGAAACATGGCATTCTATCATTAGATGACTTTCATACATTTGTAGAGGCGCGCAGAGATACTAAGAACGATGCAAGTCAGAGAATTCCTTTTTCCTTGGGCTTTAGTGAGGATTCTCCAACATTCTGTACTGCTTCCTTTTGTCTTGTGAGGACCATTAGAATATCTTCTTTAATTTCAGCACTTTTTCTCCTACAAAGCATCAAAGGCATATTCTGTTTCTCACAGAAACCGTTAGTGGCACAAGTGTCAAATATTCTCTAAGTGTCTAAAGAAAGCAACTTTTTATTTCAAAAAAGCTTAACTCAGCAAAGCTAAGTAGATATTTATTTAAACTATGTAGTACTCAACACTAACTTAGCTTTTCCTACTCTAAGCCGTAACTTAATTAATTACTCAACAAACTGAATTGTTTTCTATAAATAAACTCAAGTCCCCTTCATTAATAAAGAGTATACTTAGTACTCAATTAATTTAACTATCCTAGATAGTTTGCTATTTCCAAAATGTTTAAGTACTGTGAAGTACTATTAACTCGAGTTCAACAAAAACTTTCACGATAACAAATCTAACAAACTTCAATAAAATATGGTTTGAATGTTGGAGATCTCAAATATCCTATTCGCCTATATCCCCTTCATTTAATTTAAGTTCTTATACTTCATGTTTTTTGATTGATTTCTTTTGCAATCTTTGTATTTAGTGAAGTTATAAGTTGTTAGAGTTTATCATTGGCATTCTACCTTGTACAGGGGTAAGTTTTACTGCTTATAATCACTGTCATATGTTATATATGAGTATATTGAAAGATTGTCTAGTAGGAAGAATTACTATATATGTATCATATATAACATATTTAGGGAGGAGATACCTGTCTAAGTAATTTACATTGTGATCACCTTTGTTAGGCGTAAACCTTAAAGACTGAGCTTCTTACATGCATACAAATAGGAAAAACTAAATATTCATGAGTTTCATATGATAGGATTTGTACATTTATATGAAATATATTATATCAAGAACCGGAATAAGTGTGTTTTCAATACTGAGTACAGTTTCAATCGATGTTTATTCTATTACTTTTAATAACCTGAATATATTATTCTTATTTCTCGTGACACGATCTTGACTAACTCTCAATTCCTCATAAGATTGATATTTTTAAAACTACATGACAACCGTATACATGTGATTTCTGCTTTTATATAGACTATCAATATTGATGACACTTGGTACGATTTTGCACTTCCAAATAGTTTGTATAAGAGACGCAAACAAGTTTTTAGCACCATTGCTGGGGAAGCGCAATAGTTGTCAAGATTATATTTTATTTATATTTTAAATACACCTTTTCTTTTTGTGATTAAGTATTGTGTATACCAAAGACCTGAAGTACCAGAAGATCACTCAAAATATTCTAGTTGGAAGTTGAAAGGCTCCTATTTAAGAACAAAAGGAGAAATAATATCAGTAGACCAAGAAGAATGATGTTCGATCGACCACAACCACCACCAAAAAGGTTGATGGATTATATTGTTCCAACTTTAAGCAAAGCATAACAAGGCATTGTTAGTCCACCAATCACCATTGAACAATTTGAAGTTAAACTAGTAATTCTGCAATTGATGACCAACAATCTCCAGTACTATGGATTACCTAATGAAGATTCAAATTCTAACATTGCAAGTTTCCTTGAAGTTTGTGATACCTTATGTTGAACCCAACTTAAGGTTAGTTCACATTACTTGAGTTTTGGAAATAACAAACTAATTAGGATAGTGAAATTAATTAGGTACTAAGTATACTATTAATTAAGTAGTAAGCTTGAGTCTGTTTTTGTGATAAAAATCTTAGCTGGCGTAGGCTTAATTAAGATATGGCTTAGGGTTGCAAGGAGTTGCAATGCTGAGCTATTTACTTGCGACAAAGTAACTCAACACCAAAAGTTTAAAAGATATGTCTCAACATAAGACGAGTTACTTTACGCAACGCTGATTACTTTAATGCAGTTGCTTTTAACGAGTTCTTTGAAAATAACATATTCAAGTTTAATGTGTTTCAGGTTTCAAAAATGATTTGGTGCCTAAAGCAAAGGAATATTCAAGTGGTCCAAACTATTTAAAGGTTCGAGTATGATTTTTAGCTTGTAATCACTAAAGTCTAAGTTAAAAAAGGATCTTTTGACATGCACCATTTTCCAAGCATCACCATTCCACTGTAACGTCAGCAAGAAAACCAATCTAAAATCTCTACGTTGCATCTTGTGCACTCTGTTAAACATGAGATGTTTTGAGGAATCAACTCTTGATGAGAAATAAATCAACAAATTAATATTGCTCCTCAATGGACAAAATTGTTATCTGTAAAAATCTTTAAATTTGTCTCAAATGGGAAGAAATTGAAGCTATGAAGAGAAGAGATTTTGAAGCTAAAGTCAAGATGATAAGTTGCAACAGATACTTCTAGTAATCTATAAGAATAAATAGATATTGAAGCAGACGTTTATAAATTGGGGAATCACCTGAATTTTTAAAGAGCTGAAATTCAAGAAATCATAGCCTTCAAAATTCCTTCAAGAAAATCTTAAAAGAAAACAACTAATTCATACTTAGTTTGTAATAAAGAAAAAAACTTAGACTTAAAATCTGTCTAAATCATTGATTGCAAAAGAACCAACTTTTTATTAGTTGAGTTCTTATTTACGCTTCCATATTTCTAAACTGGGTGATTGTAATTTGAGAAGGTCACTCAAACTGCACGAGTGGTAGTTAGCTTGGAAGGTACTTGTTGTAATCAATCTACCCATTGTCAAAGGCTTCCCCGCGTGGTTAAAGGAGTGAACATTAGTGGATTTAATCTTTAAAAAGAAATTGGGCACTAGAGGGAGGCTAGGGGCCGAACTAAGATAAATTCTTAGGGTAAAGTTCCTTTACCTTATCTTTTATCATTATCAACTTTTTCTCAAACATAAGCATCATTCTCTTTGTTTTATATAGCTTAATCAACCAACCTGAGATGAGTAAGATTTAACTTAGCACAACTTGTGACCAAACCAAAGTTAGCTCAAGGTGAATAATTTGGGGTGTTTTTATCCCATAGTTTGCACACAACATTTTATACTCAACATACATTAACATAACTTGGCTAAGAATTTTTAACTATAAAAGCAACAAGTTAATCATCATTTACCCCCTCTAACCTATTCTATAAGTTATATGGACTCACAAGGGCTATCAATGTAGTTTCTTAGCTTAAGACTGCATAATATTGAGCATAAAGATCCATATGGCATATAACAATCCATCATTCATTCTCCATCATGAACATACAACACTCCTTAAAGAAGGAATTGTAACAAGACCTCCACTCTTTGATGGATAACACTATTCTTTCTGAAAAATCACATGAAAGATTTCATACAATCACAAAGCATGCAAGAATGGTTGGCTATTGAGCTTTGCCCTCATATTCATATAATATTGAGGAATTGGTAGAGAGTTCCTATTGATCTTGAAGATTATGATGATGCTGACCTTAAGCTTCTCAAGGAGAATGCAAAAACCATCTATTACTGACATTATGCATTAGAATTGTCTGAGTTTAACAAGGTATCAAGGGGCGAGATTACATGTGAAATTTAGAGGAAGTTAGAAGTCACCTATGAGGGGACTGATAAAGTGAAGTAGACTAAGATAAACTTGATGATTGGGGAATATAAGCTATTCCACATGGGCCTGGTGAGGGTATCCAAAGCATGAATACTAGGTTCATTAACATAATCAACGAACTCAAGAGATTGGAAAAGAATTGTTAGACATTTTGTATATCCTAGAGGCATTAGAGTGATATATCTTAATTAGTTATAATGTACAAATGATTTACAGATTATTGCTATCAATAATAAAGGCATCTTTGTTATTTATCAATGTTTATTTAATTTACGTATCTCACTAGTATCATATATATATATAT
>CATIWQ010642882.1:0-16358 GCA_949673415.1 Euphorbia schlechtendalii
AATTAAATAATTTTATTAATAACGAGGAGGGTTCCAATTCGGACACGTCAGGATACTTGAAAATGTGTGATTCAAGGATAAAATCCCGTAAAAGCCGTCATCATCGAACGCGCGAGCTGGTACAAAATCCCGTGCTCACAGCGATCTATTTTAAAACTTTGAAGAGTTTGGAATTTGTTTACCGTAAAAAGGGTTCATTTTATGCACATAAGTTGTTTAATAATTTTTTAGTGAAAATGCCACATGTGAATGTTTGTCAGGTCGGTTATCCGGGAACTTCGGTTCCCTTCATCAAGCTTTCCTAACACACTTCACAATAATATTGATAGAAAATAAATCTAAGTCTAAAAACATAAATCGTGGAGTTGTTAAAATCATTCCAAAGAGGAAATCATTAAAATCTATAAAATGAAATCCTGGTGAAGGAAAATCGACTTCAACAGTTCAAACTCCCTTTGGGACAATCTCATGTTCGTAAACTTTTCACAAATACACATTATATTACTTAAAAACTCAGGTTTCAAGCCTAAATGGTCACCACGACCCTCTTGAACATTAATCAAAATCTAGAAATTTTACGAACATTCTGCCCTTGTGCTGCCTGGAAAATGATATCGTGAATGACATCACTGATGTCGTTAACGACATTGCCTTAACAGAATATGGGCAGATTCTATTTTTTATAGTTTTTTACATTTTCACATACATAAGCACATACATATGATACAAACAAGCGAGACACGACTCTAGGAACTCAGAGGCTTACCCAGTTGTGTGAATCCACTTTGCTCGGTTCACGAAAATCACTAGAAAGTCCCCCTCATTTCTTTGGTTTAGTTTATGATTCTGGTGAAAAATGAAGAGCAAGTGCTACTCTTTTATTAAGTGAGTTAGAACTCTGAATGTCAGTCTTAATGAGAGGAAGAAAGGAAGTAAAAATCCTTCTTCTCTCAGGTTTAGACATCCGAAAACTTAAAACTCGGAAAATTACTGAAATCGGACTTAAAGATCAAAAGCTTCTAAATGAGTAAAAAAATGCTTGTTTAAGACACTTAAACCAAGTTCTTATTGAGCTAGAACTCAGTATAAAATGCCTTAAAAGAACTCTAAACCTCAAGTTTGCTTAAACTCTCAATATACCTCACTTTCCGAAACAAGTGGACTAAACCTCAAGTTTCCTTAAACTCTCAATATACCTCACTTTCTAAAATAAGTGGACTAAACCTCAAACTTGCTTAAATGACCCAAGATAATCCAAGTTCATGCCCTATCCATGAACTTACACACTCAAGTTACAGAAACACAAGTTCAAAGGGATTGAAAGATGATTATTTGGCTAAGAAAACACTTAAAATACATTTAAAACACTTAAGAACCAAAACAACTTCAAAGGAAACTTTTCTTTCAAGATTCCCTCTCTTCTTCTTTTTGCTAAAAATGTTTCTGCCAAAAATCTCCTCCTACTGGTTCTCCCCCCCTCAATGTCGTTGGAACTCAGTTCTCTTAAAGAGAGAGCTCCCTTCAATCCAAAAGAGATGTCAAAGTTGGCTTTCCCTTTTTTCCCATTTTTTTCAATTTATTTCTCAATCCCTATGTAAATGTTGGGATTTAAAAGTCTTAGGTAGGGTGTGGCAGTTGTGTTTCAAAGAAAAAATCTGAGCAAGTTGGAAAATTTTGATTTCTCTGGCTGAAAGTCCACAAAGTGCAATTTTGGTTTTGTTGTCATTTCAATGTCGTTAATGACATTATGATGTCAATAACGACATTGCATGGCCAGATTGGGCTTTTTTCCTTTTTAACATGGGCTTTTTAAGGAAGAGGAAGCCTAAAGAAACAAGGCAGGTGATTTCTGGACGATTTCAGGACCTTATAAAATGTAAAAGGCTAACAAGGGAAAAATTACTATTTCATCATCGAACTCACGAGTCGGGAGTAAAATATCATGCTCACACTTGCCAAAATAAGTGTGATTGAGAATGGTGTAGTGAGGGTAACTCATAGTGGTCAGGTTTTCAGAAATAACTTGATCTAGCTTAGGAACTTATCGGTGGAGGAGACCATGGATGATTATATGGAGCCACTCCTACCCCCCGATTGTTAATGAAAATGAGCTAGAGGTCGACCCTTTGGTCGATCAGCTCAAGAGCACGCATTCCAAGTATAGTATATAGCACCTGCTGTGCTTTTTCGAGGAACATCACCAAGGGTTAGTGTAGAAGCTAATAGAAATGGAAGCAACACACACTACTTTTGTGATTGAATGTGCTCTACGATAAGGGAAGGGATATCTCTGAGGAAGAGCTCAACCATCACCTTTTATTGGTCCTACCTGCCACTAGAATGATAGAATCATAATAAGGCCTTGTTCATCAAGGTTAATATCTTTGACAGGTCCATCCCTTGTGTGATGGTAGATTACAGGTTGGCTCTTAACCTATGCTCGCTTAAGGTGCTACCTCACTTGGGTTTGAGTGAGAATATGCTAGAAAGGTCAAATACATTTATCTAGTCCTATGATGACTCTAAGGGCTAGATTAGGGTTTACCCTAAGACATAAGATTTAAAAGCACAAGCGATCATCCTTCTGCAACATGGTCAGTGTTTATGCCATCAAAAGAGCTTAACAATATCTAGGGGATAGTAAGTAGATATTGGTGAATGAAGAGGAGGTTCTGGGGTTTGAGATCTTCAAGGATGTATATGACTTCTCGAATGAGTGCATGTTGGCCCCGATTAGTGAGTTTTTGGATGGCTTCGAGAAGGTTGAGTGCCCGGAAGGGGTTGTGCTAGAGTAAGAGATCTAGGTTGTGACTCCGGATGCCATTGTGGCTACTGCTAAGGATAAAGGGAAGGTGAAGATGTTTGTTGAAGACAAACCTAAACATGAACCAATGGAGGATGAGGTACAGGAAGCCATCTCGATGATCACTATGGCCCTGGCTGTCTTGATGAAGAATGAAGAGGGAGGCGCCAAGGAGAATCCTTGTAGGGATCATTGCCAAAACCTTTGTGAAGGAGAAGAAGGCAGTTCTGGCTAAGCCCACCATTGAGGAGCCAGCTGCTAAGATGGAAGAAGACCCTCCCCATGTGGAGGGGAATGATGATAGTGATGTAATTTTTAACATTAGTAATGTATTTGATGTTAACAACTCTGCCTATGAGGCTTTTTAGTCAATGAATCCGAACTATGCTTACTTGTGCGATGTTTTGCCAGATGGTAGCATGCATTTTCATGATCATACAGATAATGTTTTTAGTATAACTGATACTTCTTTGCATGAAATAAATTTGGGTACGGATGAGTTGCCTAAAATGGTGATGATTTTGAGTGATCTAACTCCTGAGAAAGAGCATGAGATAGCAAATGTACTTAGAAAACATGTAGTAGATTTTGCCTTGTCATATGAACACATGCCCTAGGATGATAGAGAAATCATCGAACACAGAATTCCAACCGATCAATGAGCCAAACTCGTCAAGTAAAAGTTGCAAAGATTGCATCCTGAATGGGCTGAGAAGGTGAAGATAGAGGTGGTCGAATAGATAGAAGCCAAATTTTTGGAAGTGGTTGAGTACCCCACCTGGCTAGCCAACATAATCCCTGTTGCGAAGAAGGATGAAAGGTCTGGGTATGCGTAGACTTCAGGGACTTGAACAAGGCTTCGTCGAAAGATGACTTTCCTCTTCCTCATATAGATGTTTTGGTTGATAACATTACATGGGATGCTATGTACTCATTCATGGATGACTTCTCAAGGTACAATCAGATCCTCATGGCTATAGAAGACAAGATCAAAATCGCATTCATCATCTAGTGGGGGGGTTTATTGCTATTAGGTCATACTCTTTGGTTTGAAGAATGTTGGGGTAACATATTAGAGAGCCTCAATGACCCAACTGCACAACTTAATCCACAAAGAGGTTGAAGGGTATGTGGATGATATTTTAGTCAAGTTTAATACATGGGAAGAGCATTTGGAAGTCCTTGATAGGTTCCTTACTCAAAAAACCTCCACTGAAACCCAAAGAAGTGCATATTTAGGGTCACCTCAAGCAACCTGCTAGGGCACATCATGAGCTAAAGGGGGATAGAGATGGATCCAAACAAGAGCAAAGCCATTAGTGAGATTCTAGTACCGAAGATGGAGAAAGAGGTGCGGTCATTCTTAGGGTCTTTAAAATACGTTAGTAGGTTCATAGCTCGCTTGACTACCATCTGTGAGCTGATCTTTAAGATGCTATGAAAATATCAACCAATGTTATGGAATGACTAGTTCCAGATCGCATTCGAGAAGATCAAGCAATACTTTATTACACCTCATGTCCTAAAGCCTCCCGTACCGAGGGCATCCTCTTATTCTTTACTTGGTGGTCGAAGAATAATTCGTAAGGGGAAATGCTAATGCAACAGCATGATGACAAAAGAGAGCATGCGATATACTATTTGAACAAAAAACTATTAGAGTATGAAACCTGCTACACGGTGTCGGAAAAGATATGCGCTGAAATGGTATGGATGACTAAGAAGTTGCGCCATTATTTTCCATCTTATAGAGTGCAGGAAGTGGCCAAGGTTGACCCCATGAAATACCTATGCTGATCTCCCACATTGGTGGGTAAACTTTCCAGGTGGTTATTGCTCCTCTCTGAATTCAACATTGAGTACATCATACAAAAAGTCATCAAGGGCCAAGCAGTTACTGAATTCTTGGCCAACCAAGCGTTAGATTCTGATTATGTGGAAAACTTGGAAATACCGGACAAGCAGTTATCCTTGGTAGAGGAAGTGAAGAAAGAGTGGACCATGTACTTCGATGGTGCCATGAATCATAAAAGGGCAGGCCTAGGTGTAGTCTTGATCACACCTCAGAATGAAGCCATACAACTGTCCAAACATTTGGAGTTCCCAGTCACAAATAATGGGGTAGAATATGAAGCCTTCTTATTTGGTTTGGAAATACTAAGAAAGGTCAGGGCTAAGGACGTATCGATCATTAGAAATTCAACTTTGGTTATTCAAAAAGTGACCGGTGATTGGGAAATTAAGGAGGAACCACTACACCCCTATCTTGAAGTGGTTTGGGTAGCTTCCACCAAGTTTAATAAATGCATCTTCCACTATGTATTATGAGAAGATAACCAAATGGTGAATTCTCTAGCTACTTTGGCCTCCATGTGGGAAGGGCCCTAGACCCAACCCATCAAATCATTAGTTCTTCAATTAGCCAAGGAACCCTATCATTCTAGAGTAGTGACGGTTGATGAAGACTCGAATTCGGGTTGCTAGTACATAGACATTATCCACTTCCTATAGGATGGTGTTTATCTAGAAGGGGCGACTGATTCCGAGCACACCTCTCTACATCATTTGGCTATCCAGTTCTTCCTACTTGATAATGACATGTTCTGATGCACTTTAGAGGATTTGTTGCTCCGATGCTTGAATGTGAAAGAAGCCCTACTTGTATACCGAAGAATGCACGCAGGTGATTGCAATCTGCACATGAACATCTTAGCCCCTGCCAAAAAGATCTGACTTTAGGGATATTATTAGACCACTATGGTCACAAACAATATAGAAGAGGTTAAGAAGTGCCATTGATGTCAAATATATGGAGATCTATGTCATCTGCCTCCCTCAGATCTCCACCACTTATCTACTCCTTGGCCATTATTAGCGTGGGGGATCAATATAATTGGAGAGATTTGTCCTTCCTCCAGTAATGGACATACATTCATCGTGGTGGCAGTCAATTACTTCTTTAAATGGGTTGATACCATATCTTACTCCAATATCACAACCAAGAAAATAGCCAAGTTCATACAGAAGCACGTCTTCAATCATTATGGGATTCCTCACCATATTGTCTCTGACAATGGAGTTCAATTCCAAGGGGCAACGGTAGAGCTCATTGAGAAATACGGTATTGAGCATCACCGCTCTTCACCGCACAGACCACAAGCCAATGGGGCGATTGAGGCAGCCAACAAATCCATAAAGAAAATCCTGAGTAAGATGGTGATTACTTATCGAAGACTAAGCAGATAAGCTACCTTTCATGGATTGGGGCTACAGGAGTAGCATCCAGACTCCAACAAATCCGACTCCTTTCTCACTAGTATACGGAATGGAAGCAGTTTTACCAGTAGAAACGAAGGTAGGATCTTTGAGAATAGCCTTGGAAGCCAAGTTAGGAGAGTTAGAATGGGCCAGAGGTAGATTTGAATAGCTCAATATGATAGATGAGCATCATCTTAGAGCCTTAGAATACCTATAAATGTACCAACAGTGGATGGCTGGGGCATACAACAATAAAGTCAAACACTAGAAACAACCCTTGAAAGCAGGAGACTTGGTATTAAAGCAGCTAAGGCCTTCGAATGTGGGTGTCAGAGGGAAATTCAAACCCAATTGGGAAGGCCCGTTCATGTTTAAGAAAGTTCTAAGCAAGTGAGCGGTTAAGATCATGGATATGGATGGCAACGAGTTTGTCAACCCAATCAATCAATACAAGCTTAAGCGCTACCATGTTTAGGAAATGAAATAAATCAATAAAAGTAGTACAAAATAAAAAAGAGATATGTTAATAAGCCAGTCAAACACTTGGTTGGTTGAGAAAAAATTAGGGCCTTTTTTCGCAAAATAAAATAAATAGTCTATTGAGTTGAAAACCCGAAAAGGCCGACTCAGGTAAAACCTAAGACAATGAGTGAAAAATAAATTCATATGTTAGAAAACCCAAGAGGGCTAGTTAATGACAGGAGTCAGATCATTTGAAATGTCTGTACTTCGATTCATTTCATCAAATATATCATTTCTCGCTGAAAATATTCATATGTATGTTTATCGAAATGTATTAATGCCAATGATGAAAACGTCACAAGTAAACAACAAGCATTTTACATTTCAAATCATTCAATAGTCTGTACTTAGGAAAAGAAAAGACAAATAAATTTGATAGAATCGTACCACATTGGTACATTCTAAGCAAAAGTCGATTACTTTTTCTTAGATAAATAAATTAGCACCATTCTCAACAAGTCATCAGGCTGGTTCTACCTATAGCTATAAGGGCTCAACCCGTCTTCCTCCCTCAACCACTCACATGTCACCCAAGAGTACCGCTCAGAATATGTCAGAGACCTAATCGCTCCCAGCCATCAGAGGTACAATCTATTAATCTCCATAGTCTCAACTGCCCCATAATCAAGGGGAGCAAACTAAGTGTGCTGTACCCATAAGATTGATAATCTATTTGGCCAAGAATGATGCATCTCCAAAACCCTGGAGGAGTAAATACTACATGGTATCCTTTGACGCCTCTCGTATTTCCTGCATAAGCTGCTAGGTGAGTAGAATGTGGAAAGGTATAAACCCATGAGCAAGATCCCATCCTTATGCATCAGAACTGCAACATGAGTAATTGCCCACCAGGGGCAAAGCCAACAGACCCTGTCATCGAAAAGTTGACTGAAAACCTAGACTCAGTCATGCTTGACCATCCGGGAATGTTCCTTAATGGTTAACCCTTGCTTGTTGTATTTAACAATCGAGTAGTCAGAAGGATTCTCCCATGGATAACTAATCAAGGAAATCTTCTCCAATAGCCATACATAAAATAAACCTTATCAGTATTATGGAAAATGAGGAGATTTGATTGACCATCAGTTTTGGCTTACCTAAAGTAGAGTGAAGTGGTAGCCAACTAGATCAGGGTGACAGACAGTGGCATCCATGCTAATAAGATTCTTCGCCAATGCTGGAGTAGATGGAGAATTTTCCTGAGAAAGGGGATCGATAACTGTTAATAGCCAAAAAGGGGCAATAGGACTAACTCCGAAAATGAACTCCGACATCAGAAGCAAGGCAACCCAGTAAGGCCCGGCAATATGAGCCCTTGAAGCGCTAACACACCAGTCCAACACAGAGTTAATGTTAAACCCTACAAGAGATGGTGGACAAGCAAAGAAAGGTTCTACGGAATCCATATTCCACAAACCCTAAAGAGTATCTTCAGCACCTAAGCAACAAGATGGGACAGATAAGGGAAAAGCCTTGGGACATAGAATCCCGAGGATGACTTGGTACTTCTCAATCATGGGATAAAGCTCTTGATGAAAAAATCAGAAAACATGAGAAGTCGCATCCCAAAATGTGAGTGCGGCTCTAACTAAAGCAGTATTTATAAGGCGGAACGCACGATAACAGAGCCCCATAAGCTGAATCTCTCAAGTTTCTACCAGTTAGGGTTCTTCAATGTGCATAAGAAAGCCCAAAGTTGTTGGTTGTGGGTTTCCATTTGAAGAAAAGAAAAGAAGGAAGAAAATTTGGAAACTAGAGTGCAATGTCGTTAACGACTTGAGCAATGTCGTTAATGATATGGCCAATATCGTTAATGATATTGCAATGTTGTTAATGATATGGCTTCTCTAGCAAGTTGTCTATATCTATTAGCAAATTGGATTTTCTAATGTGGTTAACGATATGATAGTTACAGTGACAAATCGGAGGTATTGTTTCGGTAGAAGGTTAGTTTACGTGTTTAATTTTATACTAGAGGATTTACTGGCGCTTTGTTGTAAGCAAAAATTGGTATATTAAGCAAATTCAACATCGTAATTTGGTTGGAGCAAAAGGAATTTGATTGAAGTAATCATTCAAATTCAACAAAAATATTAAGAAAAGAAAGAAATTGAATGTGCAAAAGGCGTCAATAGCGCCAACTAATGTAATCGTTCCAAAGTGAATAAGAAAAAAGAAGGAAAAATCTAAACCGACTACTATGAGCAGACAACACTGATGTGATGGGTCAAGAGTGCGCTAGAATGAGAGGTGCAGTCCACTGAATTTGAAGATCATTAGATAGTAAAAAATTATGTGATTCAAGGATTAAATCCCGAAAAGCCATCATCATCGAACATGTGAGCTGGTATAAAATCCCGTGCTCATAGCAACGAGGCCTCATCATCGTCACCATCCTTGGTATCGCTGATACTGCTATCGGCCTCCACATCTCGGCTGCCAGATCCTTCCCGATGCATGCTAGAGCGGGATGGAGTCCCCCAGTGCATCCTGGATCAGCTTCCCCCATATGCAGTTCAGTGAGCAGATCTTCGAGCCTGAATTAGCTGCCTCTTTAAGTCCTTGATCCTCAAATCCTCAGTCGTCAAGTGACCCTGGAGATTCTGGACCTCAAATTGAGCTAGTAAATGGTTCTAATGCTATAAATAAATCAACGCCTGCAGCAAGAAACATGCATCATGACATAGACATTCATAAAAAATGTCAACATATGAAGAACAAGCATACACATCATCACACATACATAACATGCAAGCATAAATATCATATTGTTTTATTTGTAGAAAACTAAACAAGTATGTCAGAGCTGCTCAATTCTGTGCAATGATCAATTCACGATCAGACAAGTAGTGATGGGCGAGTGTCTCAACGTCAGCATGGGGGACATACCATATAAAATAAAAGTCAAGTTAGGAACTATGAGTATTTAAAGCAAGTTTTGAAAGGATAATGGAGAAGAGCCTTACGTGAGTAATGTCCTAGGTAGCAAAGGGTAGGGTATATAGACTCAGGGGTAAATTGTGAATCTGTTGCTCCCCCACCCTCGCCATCAATGAGAAGGCCATCTTTGGGGGGTTGTGAGGTGACCCTCCATGAATCTGAGCATATGGTACATCCGATCTTGTGAATCAGCTCGGTTCACTTAGGCCTGCTTGCTTGCACCAGTCTATTTTGAGAAAATAATGAGTACACGATAAGCATAACCAAGGTTTTAAGAAATCGGGTTCAAAGGTAAGTCATACACTAGAGGAGCCCACTCCACCACCACCGTGACCCCTGCTACCAGCCCTTCCACCATGGCCCAAACCATCATCGTGACCGCCATCAAGGTCATCTCCTGGACCATCACCTACACCACCTCCACTGAAGTAGCTTTCTACGTCCTCATCATCTAATGAGTCCCCGAACACCATCTCTATCGCCTTTCGATTATGCCAATCCTTAGTATCATCGGTGAAATATGGGGGCAAGGAGGATGGAGCAGCTACATATGCGTGCGGTACGCCCCATCGACCGAGAGAGCCGTAACACCGATCCCATCCAAGAAGGTGGCCCGATCTTCCACCGAAGTGATATTCAGGTTGGGCCAAAACACCTTGATAGGAGGATGAGGAGGAAGAACCTACCACCGATCTATCATTGTAATCCACCAACCCTGGATCGTTTCTCCAATATACCACTCAAGGGAAAGGGGGCACTCCAACACAACTTGGCAATCATCCATGGCCATTCGAGTATCCACCACTGCCTCCTGATTTGGCATGACAGTCCAGGGATCGATGAGAAAATATACATTTAACAAATCACAATGCAAAGAAATATAAAGTTACTTAGAGAAAAAGGACAGATACCTACTCAATTGCCAGATGGCGGAGGCACTCTCGGTATGCGATTTTCCACTTGCAGAGACTGCCAATCTGCTAGCTCAATATGGCTAGGAAATGCTCCTTGGGGACTAGATCGGTATTGAAGACTAGAGAAGGGAGGATGTGGTACTCAAAGGCCCAAACTTGTAAAAAAGAGGAAAAAATCAGACAGGGTAGTAAAGATCACGAATAAGTAAAGATGGAAAGTCTAAATCAGTAACCTGGAGTAGAATGTGACTCAGCTTGAGGTCCTTACCATGCACCCTCACCGCGTAAACGAGGTTATAGTACACTAGCCCAAAATGGCCCAATGTCAATTCTACACAAAGATCAGTGCGATGTCCTCGACGGTTAAGATCAACCCGTAGTTAATCTTTCTAGAAGCAACTGGAAATAACCAGATCATTAGCAGAGAGATCACAAAGGAGTGGATGCACTGAGCCTGCTGACCCTCAGGTACCACATCCATCACACACTAGTGGCTGTAATGCTCTTTGTAGGAGAGCTTACCCTCCCGGGGAATCAAACTGGACATCTCCAATACCCGATAAATGACATGGCGGGAAGTGGAGAACCAGTCCATGAAGACATCAAAATTGATACCCCCCGTGCTAGGCCAGCCCGGTTATGGCCACCACATTTGATGGCATGATGGTCAACTCTTCCACCGGTAAGTGGAAGGTATGGGTCTTCTCGGACCACCGCTCGACTAGGGCGGTGTAGGCAGGATGTGACAAGTGTGGCATATGCATCGTCATGGTCAATGCCACTCAAAGCTCAAGGTCCCCGGCCATGTGGTTCTACCATCTCCCAATAGCCCTATACCGATGAATTTTGGTATAGGTTTGTGGCTATAAAAACGAAGATAAGAGTTAGTAATGAATTCGACGAGTATTCTCACTGAAGAAATACCCAAATCCATATCCTTTTCGCATCATAATCGCATTTATTAACGACCAAAAGTTCACCTAACATATGTTAAAAACCTCGGGTATCATTAAAATATGCATTTACCACGAAGAAAAAAGCCACAAAGCAATTTCCGTTGAAGCAGAATTTGTTTCTAATTTTTTCATAGCCATGCCATTAACGGCAGCAGGCAGAAAGTAGGTTTGCCTAATTCCAACCCAAAATAATCCAAAATTTTTTAAAAAAATCCCCCACATTTGGGTTCCAAATCATCCTAAACTACCCCTAATCAATAAACCAAGGTTAAGCATGCATCGATTTTGCATTAATCATACGTTTTGATGAGAATTAGAAAATTAGGTTTTGAAATCGAAAATAAGGAAATACTTGAGCTGGAGGGATTTTTCAGCTTACCTGGACCACCGAGGCGTGCTCCCCGAGCCTTGTTACAAAATGTTGATGGGGGAATTGAGTGAATATTCGATGAAATCATCTAACCCCTTAAAGCAATACGCCTCTGCCGCAGAGCACAACTTGAATTTAAGGATTTTGGGGTGAGGACGAAGGGATGATGAGACAGTGACCTTCGGGTTGTAAAATTTAATCTTGCACAGTATCTTATCGAAAGATTTGGAGAGAAAATTTTGAGAAATCTATTTTTTGCGTAATAAAAGAATGGGGGGAAGAGTTAGGTTTTATGTTTTAACCTAGCATCGCGATGTTGTTAACGACATTGGCAATGTCGTTAAAGATATCACTCCATGTAGTAAACGATATGGGCTTTCAGCCCAGCCCATTTCGCATGGGTTTTATTCCACTTTCATTATAATTCATCCCAATTCATTTCTAATATATCACAATCTTATAAAAAGATTCAGGAGGCATTCTATTGGCTTCCAAGGCCTCATAGAATATTTTAAAACTCGGTCACACAACCCGAGGAAATTAATAAATACTCATATTTTAATTTTTCATTGATGGGGCAAAAATTTTTTGCTTTCAGCAATCTCAATCAAGGAATTACAACATGCATTCATTACTTGCATTTTCTCATAAATCTTATCAATTTTTTCCTACTTTCTACAGCCTGAACCTTTTCTGACTTTTTTTACAATTGACGAACTTTCTCTAGTCCAAACCTATTCTGACTTTTTAAAGTTAACGGGCTTTCTACATTTCGACCTTTACTGGCTTTCTATAGTTGATGGAGTTTCTACAATTTAAACCTTTTCCAACTTTTTACAGTCCACGAGCTTTCTACAAGTCCGAACTTTTTCTGACTTTTTACAGTGAATGGACTTGCTATAGTCCATACCTTATTTTGGCATTTTATAGTCAAAGGACTCTCTACAGTCTGCATTCTTTTTCGACTTTTTCAGTCAATGAAAATTCTACAATCTAAACCTTTTCTGACTTTTTACATTCAATAGACTTTCTACAGTGTAAACCTTTTACGAATTTCTGCAGTCAATGAACTTTCAACAATCCGCACTTTTTTCACTTTTTACAATCAATAGACTTTCTACAATCCACACTTCTCTTGACTTTTTACAATCAACGATCTTTTTATAGTACACACCTTTTTTAACATTTTACAATAAACGAACTTTCTACAGTCCACATCCTTTTTTGACTTTTTTTTACAGTCGATGGACTTTCTATAGTCCATGCCTTTTTTTTGAATTTTTGCAATCAATGGATTTTCTATAATCCACATCCTTTTTTCTAACTTTTTACCGTCGACACACTTTCTATAGTCTACACACGAGATTTTTGATAAGTGTATAATTACACTTATTATCATGACATTTTCAATCACAAAACGATATGGCTTAGAGTCATTTTATACTTCATAAAAAAGATTTCATTTGGTATGTAGTTGTTTTTTATGCAAATTCAGAAAATAGGTGAATCTTGGGAGTGAAATGATCAAAAGTGGAATTCTATGTAAAAAGAGTGAAAAAGGTGTAAAAAAAGATGTGTGAAACACAAGGATTTAGCTTAGGATCGAAGTTGTCAAAGATTGGTAAAGTTGTGAAGAAGAAACATGCGAAAAAAGACATGTCGCGGTCTTGACAACCATTCACGGTCGCAACTTGTTACTCTTCACAAGTAGAAAGTTACAAATCATTATTCACGATCATGATATATGATTCGCACTCGCAACTTGTGACAGTTATTGGTTATCTCTTTTCAACTACTAACAGCCAGATAATAACGATCAACCGCCATCAACTGCCAACTGAAAAGACACCTCTTGGAAGTGAACCAATCATGAAAAGCTGCCTTTCCATTGTGGTTGAGGATGAATCTTTACATCCAATCATATTAAAGTGATGAAACCCTTAGCCAATGGATACAACTCTTCATTTGGATAAACGCAACCCTTCGCACTCTATAAATAGGGTTCAACCCTATCAACTTTCATGGGATGGCATGGTGTGTGTTGAATGATAGTATGCGTGATACACATTAGAGAGTGAAAATATCTAGATTTCTCTACGTTCAAAGTCTTAGCAAGAAAAATGTATAAGTGATTCGATTCCTATTTCGATCACTATATTTCTACACAAATTCGAGCGATTGTTGTATGAGTGTAATTACAAAGCACTTATCAATAAAATTTTTCATTCTTCAACATTCTTTTACTTGAAATTCACAAAGAATAGCATCCTAGAGGAGGTTCTGTACGAGTCGAGACTGAATTTAAAGTAGACGTAGGAATTGCGGGAATTGACGACTCCCATTAAGAGTAGATACGGTTTGATCAACTTTAGCTTTCACTTGCACACCTTACAACTTTACTTTGTTTTCTGCTTATACTTTCTATTTCAAAGTTTATGATATGTTTATGTTTCATAATGATTATTTCATCTTGTATCTCTTATATTAAATAAGTTATATGCTTTCGAGTTAACTTTAAAAGTGATTTCGAGGTTAACAAGATTGTGTATAATCACTGAATTTGTGATTATAACGGTGTTTAGTGAGCCAACATTTTTGGAGTGGTAACTTGCTAAATATGGTTATGTGAGAGCGACTCGTACTAAGCATAGTAATATTGTTATCCAAGTTCTTATAAGTGTCATAATTCCTTTACCCTAGATCTAGAAAAGTCATCTCATGTGTTGCTCTACGGTGAATTATTGAATATTAGGGCATCTAGAACTGTATTTGTTGAAGTTATTTAGTGTATGAAATATTCTTGACAATTTTGCATGTCTTTCCCTACTATACTTGTTCATAAGGAATATCTATATAATTTACATCTTCTCTAATCTATTCATGCATCTATCTATTCATCAGTCTATCATCCAAACCATCCAAACCCTATAAATTATCTTCTTTCGTTTGTTCCGTAACTCTAGTTGGTCTTTAGAACCGAATTCCTTTCCTGTGGGATCGATATCTTTTAAAACTACATTGAAACTGTATACTTGCAGTGGTCACCATTTTTCTATTTTTATAAGCGGTATTGACAACACCTGTTCGAATTTTGAAATTTTAACTTATCGGTAGAAAAGTGGGAAGAAGTTTTTTGAATTCATCACCGAATATAAGCCCTCTAAATTAGTAAAGTTAGAACCTTGCGATCAAGATTTTGTCACCGTTGCCGGGGAAGGCAAGTACGTTCTAGAGATCAAATTACCAGAGAACGAGCAATTATATTTAGTTGTCAATAGATTTATTTAATTTTATTTTTATTTTTGTTTTTGGTTTAAAGTATTTATATTTTGTTATTAACATATTTTTCTTGCTTATTCATTGAGTTTTCTTTCTAGTGTGTGTATGCCAAGTACGCGTAGTTCGGGGAGAATGTTAGCATCTTTCGAATCAGAAATAGAATGATTTGGTAGGACAAGGAAACGGAGAAATAAGAGACAAAGAAGAAGGATGGATGAAGAAGACCCACCAAAAAATGGGGATTAACCTCAACCAAGGCTCATGGATTATGTCGTTCCAACCATCAATGGTAACAATCAAGGAATTGCTAGACCACACCTTAATGCAAATTAGTTTCAAATCAAACTTGAATTACTTCAAATGATTAGCAATAATGTGCAATATTATGGTCTACCCAATGAAAATCCAAATGCTGACATTGCAAACTTTCTAAAAGTCTTTGATACTTTCAAAATGAACAATGTTTCTAAAGAAGTAGTTAAACTTCACTTATTTCCATTTACACCCCGTGATAAAGTGAAAGTTTGGTTGAATTCATTACCCCCAAATTCAATCACCACTTGGAATCAATTAGCCCAAGCCTTTCTGACTAAATATTTGCCTTCAGCCAAAACCGCAAGACTCATTAAAGAAATCACTTCCTTTACTTAGAAAGATAGTGAATCCTTGTACGAAACCTGGGAATGTTATAAGGAACTTCAACGAGTTTGTCCTCATCATAATGTGATTCTCCAAACTTTCTACAATGGAATAAATCATGCAATAAGAGGAGCTATAGATGCTATGGCTGAGGGATCTCTTATGAAGAAAACTAGTCAAGAAGCCTTTGATCTTTTGGAAGAAATGGTAAATAATAATAGTATGTGGCTAGTGGAGAGAGCATAAGTAATTACTACTACTCTTACTCATTCGCATGCTGCATCTACATCTTCTAGTTCAGTTAAAAAGTTCAATGAATTAAACCCTATTTTTGCTATGCAAGCACAAATATATGCATTATCTCATAAGGTAGATAATATGAATATAAGTAAGAGTAACCCTTTGACATGTGAAAATTGTGGAAGTCAAGGGAATTCTTTTAGCAATAATGGAAATAATTATAGGAGTTTGAATTGGAAGTATGGTGATAATAAATAAAAGAATTATCAGAGTGATGATAGAATAGGGCAATTAATAAGTAAGATAGATAAATTTCTGGAAGGGGTTTGTAATAAGCAATCAGAGTCTGAGGAATGTTACAAGAAGTTAGAAAATAAGATGGATCAGATGTTTAAGAATCAATCATCTTCTATTCATAATTTAGAAATACAAGTTGG
>CATIWQ010642910.1:0-22981 GCA_949673415.1 Euphorbia schlechtendalii
TACATTTTCCACTCATAAAAACTGATTAATTACAAGTGCAATATTATTACAAAATAATTTCTTAATTTGACATAGCACAATGAAACAACTTTGGAAGAGAATTGAAGCAGACAATAGGACCAAAATCATGAAGATAAAAGCTGAAGCAAACACTTTCCAGCAAAAATCTCCGAAATGATTACATATCGCCAGCCATTTTTTTCCATTGTGCGGAAAGTACACTATGTCCTGTAAATTGATTAATCAGTAAGAAGCTCAACTAGTGATATTATTTAGTTTATTAATTAAGTTATGTTATGATTAGCCATTATCGAAAATGAAATCAAATATTGTTACATACTCCTCTCTTTTCATCTCTAAATTCTTGCCCATTATATATATATATATATATATATATATATATATATATATATTGAGGCACATTTTCATCCTTTAAGTTGAAAGTATTAGTTGTTCCTACCCCAATTATACCAACAACTCTATTCAATACACTAAATTATATAGCACAAATATTCTAAAAAAAAAGTATATCAATATGTTGTGGATATATACTCAACTTAAATGTTTATTAGGTTGTTGAAATTGGTTATGACACATTTACATGATTCCTGTAAAAAACAGATGTAAACTGAGAAACATTTTATTCTAGAAGTGTATACTTACATTTTGGTCTACTAACACCTTCAATGATTAACCAGAATCAAGGGCAATCGAGTAATTAACTATCTGGTCTTCATGGCTAACAAAATCATGCTCGAATAGTCCATCCACGCTGTGCAAGAGCGTCAACTACCCGACTAGCAGCCTCCGCAACATCATTCAGCGGAGTATAGCTCCATGTCTCAGATATCTGCAATATCAAGCAAACCGCAATTAATGTACTTCTTACATGTTTGGTTGAACCATGAAACAACTTATTTGCAAAGCGGCGGTTTGACAGGTGGAGACTTGCATTCTCTTTGCCGGTGAATGGTCTAACCACTCCTTGCTCTTGTAATCTCTTTTGAAAGTCAGCAAACTTCCAAGTACACCTCTCATCTCCGATTACGTATACAGGCTTCCTGCGGCCAACGAACGAAACCCATAACTTCAACTAAGAACGAACCTAACGTATATTGTAAAGACAAGAGCCCCAATTGCAGGGCAACAAACATTACCCTGTGCTACAAGCTTCACTTAGCATACTCACTGAATCGGCTGTGATGACAAAAGCATCGGCCAAAGCCAGGTGGCCCATGTGTGGATTTGGACCTAATCAATAGGCATCGGAAAAAACTCGAGCTGCCATAAACTTGCAAGCACTGTTGAAGTAATTTTCTAAGGCTTAATGCATCATTAGTTACCCGAGAAAAACCAATTTGCCACTAAACTCTAAAATGTGAACCACTTTACCCCTGAACGTCAAGTGTTAACTTGTGATTGGTTTGACTTTTAAAAAAATGTTATTTTTTTAATTTTCTCTCTCCAATCAGAAGCAATATGTGTGGTTTAGAGAGCAAAGTGATGCGCTTTTTGAAATTTGGTTGACCTAAGGGGTCACTTTGAGAGTTCAGGGAGGCGGTAGGTTTTATGGGACAAGTTCGGGTGGCTACTGATGCATTATACCTTTTTTCTAATTAGTTGCACACCTTCACCATCCCAAATGTGAACCTTAGGGCTATTATTGAATTCATGGCGTACTATCTCAGATACCTGCCCATAACGGAACCCATGAGTTTTTTGTATGCAGCAAAAGAACCAACAATGAATGCCAAAGACTTTGTATAACCTTCACAGGAGTTCTTCGAGAAAAAGATATACGAACACTTCCACAACTCCAAAGAACTTTGCGTATCATATCAACCAGCTGCTTTGCAAGATCTGCTCCATATTTGCAGTGACCTGTCAAGAAAAAGGAAAATATTACAGTTTGCAATACTGATTATCACTTCATATACGAGATATAAGGATCAACAACTATTTATTGGAAATTGGGGAAGAAGTTGTTCACAAGGAAAAATATTTCATCTGGGTGAAGTTAAATGTCAGAGCATGTATTATGCCCATGGACTATATCAATCCTTACTTCTGATTCTGAATTTCTCCCTGAAATTGGCTGAAGCCTATTTCTTATGTAGCACTTCATAAATATCCAATTACAGAAACTATGAGAACTCGACACTTGTTTTGCTCTATCCCTTGAACAAGTATTCTTTACATCAGTGGACTTGATGGATAAAACATCACTCAATCAGCAAGTTGCTCCATATAACAAAAATTCTACATGTTGTCAAATAAGTCAAAAACATATTTCTTCTACTCTTATACTAAATGAAAAATACCCGAGAGTCAACAGCCTGCTTATAAGCAGATTCCAGAATACTAACATCAATCAATAAGTGGTGACAACTGATGTTGATGGCATCATGGCATTCATAGGGCAATAGCATATGCAGTTATTGATCTAAAGAAGCAAAGATTGTTTCCATGCTGTGGCTCAAACCTTTAAACAAGCATTATAAGCCCCGAACTAAGCTATAATTTACCACAAATGACAAAAATGTGCAATAAAGTGATGGCTACAAAATGCGAATAAGTATATATAAAACAAATGGTCTCTATATACAGAGATAAAAACTCACTAGTGGGCCCTCCAATATTTACAACAAGCAAGGGCTTTGGAAGTGGAGCCAACTTGTCATGCCAAACCGTAGCTGCATTTCTCAGTGCAGCAGAATCAGCTTGATGAAGGGCTCCTACTGTGAGTATCTGAAACACAAACAGAGCTCCAATAAGTAGTAAAACACAAAACGGACTTGTAAGAGAAGCTAAATTTAGTGGACTGTTCTAGAGTTTTTTTATTCAAATTAACAAACCCATTTACTGTATTTTTAAGTGAAGATATATACCACATGCCTGTCAGGAGGCTCCCTTGGAGTTATCCACCTGCAGATAAAGAAAGGGATTTGCTCCTGTGCCTGAGGAGTTAATGGATAATAATCATGGCGCGGAGTGATAACCAAATCAAATTTATTCAGTTGTGATCTGGGATGTTGTATCTGTAAATCGGTTCAAAGAAAAACAGATTATGGTAAGAAGTCACATGGCGTGTAAGCCAACAAAGACTTTCAGCACAAACACACCAATAATCACACAAGACAAGCTTAAAAGAACGGATTGTACTAATTTTACTTTTTCCTCCAATATTACTCTTGTAGGTCAATCAGTATATGCTAACCATACAAATACTTCACAAAAACATAAGAAAAGGAACAGACTGAGCCAAGTTCAACCTGAACAACGAAAACATTATCAGGGGCTAATAGTTTTATGGATTTTGCTACTGGAACGGTGTCTCGACCAGATGCAACCACCAACAACGGACCTTCTCTGAGGATAAATCACAAATCTATTCGGATAAATGATCACTGAAGAGGTTATAACTGCTGAATAACACCCATAAAACTAATCATAGCAATGATACTTCGCTTGAATAAAAGAAAGAACTGACAGTACCTGTCATATGAAGCACGAGCCATGGATGCAATCTGCTTGGCATCAGCTTCTGGTACATCTAAAAGATATGGAAGAAAAAGGTTAGCTCACATAATTTTACAATAGTCCAATAGTTTCATAGATTAGTGAAGTTACCATTTATTTCACTTGAAAAAGGAACTACTTTACTCCCATGAACAACTGCTCCAAATCTCCAAGCATTGCCGTTGATTCTCCTGATTAGCAAGTCTGCTGTTTTATGGATAGAAACTGGTAGCCAATGCAGCCACGAATTGATGCCTCCTCTCGGCCTGATAATTCTCTACAAAGCAAATGTTCTGGAAATTTCAATAATATAAATGAAAACAGGTAAGTAACTGAAGGTGAAAGTAAGTATTAGTTACATGTAAGGAATAGCGAGAGGCGAGGCCAAGAGCGCGAACCAGACCAATGCACTGATTCTCTGCGCCGGCAACGCCGTTGCCGATAACAATCGCTCTTCTGATAATTCCTCGGAAGATCGGCGATTCGCCGTTGCCGGCAGGCGAAGTGATTTTGAATTGCCTCATAAAATTGTAAATGAAAGTTCAAACTACACAAAATATGGCAGCCGAGAGCTTATGGGCCCGAAATAGTGGGCTTCAGGCCCATAAACCCGACCCGAACAGAAATGCCCATTTATAAAGATCTTAAATTGAGACGATGGTTGATGCGGAACAGACGAACATTGTAGCGAGAGTAAGATGTGGGCAAGTTCAGAAGGTGGAGCTCCTGAAGTCACTCTAGAAACTTCCATGGGATCTTTAACAATCGAGGTTTTGCTCTCTCTTCTACTTTTTCTTTTTATTTTTCCTTAGTTGTTTCTGTTTGGTTCCCGAGAAAATAAATTGTGGCTTCCTCTTTAAAATAACTTTCGCAGTTGTACTACAAGCATGCACCTAAAACTTGCAGAAACTTCATTGAGCTATCTCGTAGAAATTATTACGATAATGTGAAGTTTCATCGAATTATTAAGGTATTTATTGGCTATTGCTGTTAAATTTTTGTACTGTTGACGTGGTTTTTAGGTTTTTAATTGTTAATTAAGTTTTAATTGATTGATTTGGAAATAGGATTTCATAGTTCAAGGTGGAGATCCAACTGGAACTGGAAGAGGCGGAGAATCCATATATGGGTTAGTTTTCATTTTACACGTAGAATGCCAAATTTAATAATAGATACTTATTACCCATTGATGTAATGAATGTATGCAATGAACTGAGTTGAACTAAATCTGATATAAAAAAGAGCCTTAATCTATTGTTCAAGTTGCTAATGAAGTTGGACTGTTTACCCCCAAACTGCTGTTAAGAAGTTAAGCAAGCACAATGTGGTTTAGTTTGTGGATTTTGTTCACTCTGATTTTTGATACTGGAGAAAGTACTGATTTTGAAGCTTTTCCATTCTTTTGTTTGTGTGAACTATTAGTAAAAAGTTTGAGGATGAGATAAGGCCAGAGTTGAAGCATACTGGAGCTGGGATCCTATCTATGGCAAATGCTGGTCCAAATACAAATGGGAGCCAATTCTTCATTACTTTGGCACCCTGTCCATCTCTAGATGGTGATTTATCTGTTCTTTTGGTATTTTATTTTTTGTTGAGTTCGTCCTTGATCTGGTTAAGTTATTAAAGCATATGAATTGCTTATGAATTTAGATCGTTGTGAAATTTGGCAATTGCCACTTCTTTGTCCTTGTAGAGTCTCACTTGGAAATTGCTATTTGCGCAACCTATTCTATTGATCTCGATCCTGTAACCATGAAAATCATTAAGACATGTAATGTAGAGCAAGAAAAATGAAAGTTCAAAGCTAACCTATTACCTATAACTTAGGGGCTTCCAAGGCAGAAGCTTGTTTGATCATTTGCACTATATTTTCTTTATAGACTGTAGTTGAAATTTGGCTGCCTGATTGCTGTATTGGTGAAGTGTAATCAAATTAGGGTGTGTTGATTTGTCATTAATGTTAATCGCTATGTGATCATCGTCCAGGAAAGCACACCATTTTCGGAAGAATTAGCAAAGGAATGGAAGTAATTAAAAGGCTTGGCAGCGTCCAAACTGACAATAATGATAGGTAAGTTAGTGTTTCCAGCAAAATATGCCTCATAGTTATCGCACTGAATTAGTTTGGTAGTTCTTTTTAAGAGCAAATGTTTTGTTTCTGCCTCATGGGCATAAATGTCATCCTATCATTTCTTGTTTAATTGAATCCAAGTCATATGGTTGAATTTCTCCTATTCTGCTAATGCAGGCCTATCCATGATGTGAAGATTTTGAGGACGTCGGTCAAAGATTAAATGAAATGAAATTAAGGAATTGCCCTTTTTTTCCTCATAATCTAAATGTAGACCAAATTTATTTGAGAAACATGATTGTACTAGTTCTACTGATTTTAAATGAATTGCACAGCTATATTTCAAAGGTTCCTCAAGTTTTGTATTTGTAACTCTGTATACAGTAAAATCAATTTCGTTTAGCTGGTTTCAATGAAGTTATTATAGCAGAATTTGAGAAAAATAAAACTCAAATTGAAGCTGAAAAAGTCATTGTAGTAAACAAAAGCACCTCCCATGATTCAAGCTTAAGCAAACCAAAAGCTCGAAAAAGATCAAAATATTACAGAAGAAAAGGATAGAATGTATAATTGGTAATCTGACAAATTCCGATCTATTTTATCACATTTAAATTTAATTCACAACCTGCCATATTCATACAAAACCTAAATCATAACTTACATTGGCTTCACCTACGGGAAAAGACAAAAAAACCATCAGCAATTTACAAGCCACGTCTAACCTATATACTAATATGTAATTTCCGTTTTCGAATTTTCGCATATGATGCTACTATTTACAACCATTCTCCTCTGGAGAATGACCAAATCCATTTAACTTGACCGATTCAGGAGGGGGGAAAGATGTCCTTTGTGGCCCGGGTGGCACCACCTCAGCGAATCCCGACTCCATTCTCTTTAGAGATGGCACGTCACCCTTACAGTATCGATGCCACATGTTTCGGTATGCAGACTCCAAACCAAGAGTAAATTTCGATCCATCACATAACGGAGATTTCTCCATAAGCTCTCTAAGGCCCATCCTCAAATTCGAGAGTGCCGGTATGTCCGTCGCTAACTGCAAAGCCAACTCAACATATTCATCTTCACTTTTGGCGACCAGGCGTCCTAGTCCTGTGTTGCAAATAGAGAGAGTGTATTTAAATTTGACATTGGCGACGAGGTTTATAACAAGAGGGATAACGAAGAGACGGCTTACCAACTTTGGTGAGTAATGATACGCCGACATTATGAGCATGAACAGAACCGGCCATAGTAACACACGGAACTCCCATGTAAAGAGATTCACAAGTAGTTGTCGTCCCAGCATATGGAAACGTATCCAAACTACATTAAACAAAAGTCTTGTTTATTAAGATTTACGAGACATCAGGAATTACTTAAGCAGAATTATATCTTTTACCTGGTCTCACTTTCACATACAAAACTATGATTCACATTGGGTTAATATTTGATTATGTCAAAACCAAAATGGGTAGAACTTTTTTTCTTTTTGCGGCAATACTTGCATTATTATTTTTACATACTGTTACGAAACATAAAGGCCGATAATGTTTACTCACTCACTTCACAAGTAATCCACATTTATATCAAAAGAACCCAGGAAAAAAGTTTTAAAATCATATGCTTGATAAAAATTTCTAAACGAAAAGTACCAAGCAGCTAACATAAAGATATTCGATCAGTTGATATTTTGGTCAACAATAATTATTTAAACTATATAACCTATTGTATAGTAATGTAGTTATATTACTATTAATGTTACTATATGAATATTATAGATTTATGGTATAATTGATAATAAAGTTGTGAAATTAGAAGTAACAAAAATTAGGTAAGTTCAGTTTTCCATGCAGCTTTTTCCATTTGGAAATGAAAAAGTAGAGAACTACGAAAAATGGAAAAAGAAATACGAAACACAAAATTTCTTCCAAAACTAATCAAGGTCTAAGCATCACCGACTTGGAAATAGACGAGCTTATTCTACACTTTTTTTAAAAAAAATATGTTTCACTTAAGCCAATAAGCAATAATATGATATCTAACCTGATGTCCATTAGCGAATATGCTTGCATGTGATCATAGTTGAGAAGAATTAGAGGCAAAAGATCGACGCGCAACGATTCCAAACCCAGTTCCTCCAACATTGTCAGGAACCTCTGTCTGATACTGTCGCAAGAAAACGGCTTACATTTCACCACAAGACGAGAATTCGGAATAGCACAAAGTATTCTAGCCCAAACTCGGAGTACCTTAGGAGTTATCTAACAAATTAACAAGATTAAATGGGGCATTTTATTAAATTGGAACAAGATGGTTTCAAATTAACCAATAAATACCTTGGCCAAATTATTAAAGCTGCCAAATGTGACAAAGCCATTAGCGACGGCAGGAGTAGGGCAAACAAGCCCCGCCTCAGGTGATGGAGTATAACTAAGGAAAGATCCCGGCAATCGAACTAACTCCTCAACATGCCTAACATTGCATAAAAAAAATGATATAGCAATAAGCCAATAACTACACTCAGTTACGTTAATCGAATGTAACGAAAAAATTGACTAACTTTTGTTCAGAATCTGGAGGGTCTGCCAGTGAATCGGTAATTCTATAATCAATTGCAGGCAAACCTGTTGTATTTGGGTAACCGATCCAAGTGACCTAATATCAAAGCAAGCCATAGGGAAACGCAATACCGTAATATATTAAAACCACAATTTTTTTCCAGTGGCAGCAAAGCAAAAAATAAAAAATTCATACTCAAGGCTTGCAAAAAAGGCCCATAGAAGGTAATTAAAATAGAATGCGCTAAAAATTTAGCAATCATGCGAAGCTTTCTCAAAATTTGCATGGTCGCAGCGACACTAATCAAGTTCCTCTAAACTTATAATTTTTACTATCAAGTCTGATCGTCGAAACCTCTACTTTGTTAATTCACCAAAGTAAATTGCCTGGCTTGTGTTATGTGTATTACATTTCAAATTTTCTTAGCCCTGTCAGACCATTACTTAGGGCAAGTCCAACGGTTCCCCATTTTAGTGAATTCCCCAAAATGGGGAATGATTATTTTTAAAATATAATTATTACTTTTGATCATTTTATTCTTATTTGAGTATTGTGAGTTTAATATGGTGTAAAGAAATTAATATAATAATAATAAAATATCATTACTTTATGGGAATCTGAAATGGGGAATGTAAAATGGGAAAGATGGTTGGAGCAAAAGCTATCGCAGATCCTGCAAAATGAGGTTTGGGGAACAGAAAATGGGGAAAATGGTTGCACTTGCTCTCAGCATTTATTTGTCGCGTTTTTGTTTCGACCATCACGAGAAATGTAGCTTCTAACGGGAATAAAATAGAAATAATAGCATACCTGAAGCGGGGCCGGTCGACAAGCCATCAATCCCAACTTATTGTTAGCAGTATGTCCAGTCAGCTCAACAAGGATATCGACTTTATCTTCTCTGACCATATTTGCCACACTCTTTTCATCAATTCCGTATATATCCCTCCATATCCCACCTTTCTTCAATACTCTCTCCCTGAACCTATTTGTCTTCACATCAGCCTGCAATTGTACGAAACACGGATCCCGAAATTCAGACACGAAACAGAATATTCTAATAGAATGTCAAACTACTGAAGATGATATCAGTAGCAATATATGAGAATACAACAATAATGCATTACCTTCACAACAGCTGAATAAACCACGACCTTGTAATTTGCGTAGTCATGATAAACAAGAGGTGCCTCGATGAAATAAGATACGGAATGAGTAAAAAAGTCTGGAGATACATATCCAATCACAAGAGGACGATCTCGATATTTAGGGTTATCCCATGAAGTGTACTGTGGAAACAACCTCATAAAGCAACTGCCCCATTCCCTGCATTAATAAATTCACTTCAATTAAAAACTAAAACTACAAATGTCATCCCTAACAATCAAAAATCAAATTTTTATGGCATTAGCAATAATTAGAGTTTTCCTTTTCAGCTAATTAGTTAAAGCTGTGTATAATACTATTATTCCATCTGGAAAACAATAGATTTTTATACCATGTTCCAAATCATGCAATGCAATTTTTACTTCCATATCACATCCTTTAATATCACATGGAGAATAAAGTCATTGCAAATTACAAATTACAATGCCAACCAAAAGAGATAAGGTGTACAAAAGGAAGTCATATTTTAACAAGCTCACACTAAAAAAGGGGAACAAAAATGAAAAAGTTAAAAATAGAAACAAATGAAACCTATGAGCCTCGTAAAGTTTGTCATCGTGTCCCTCATTTATGTAATTCAATGCAAGCAACCGATTCTGCAAAAGTAATTTATACATAAGAGGCAGAACCAATATATGGGGGAAATCTGCTAATTTATATAAGGAATAGTGAAGTTTTCAATTAATTTTTGAATGCTTTACTAATTTGCAATAGGCATCTAAACATAATAAAATTTCATAAGAAATCAGACATAGAATCACCATTCCATTGTGCATGGATGATAGTTGATACTCCACTTTCTAGAAACAAACCACCCAAATAGGAAGTTTTTCACTTCATATGGACAAGGCCTTTTTTAAAGAAAATTCTAGTCAATTACAAATAAAAATTAAATCACTAAATCCCAAGCAAATTTCTTTCCATTTCAATAAGAAGTTATACTCCATTAAAAAAAAGTTGCAACAATCTCACCCTGAATATGTTCCTATTATCGACTAATTATGCAAGTTTCTGGAAGAAAAATTAGTTTCCAACAAAACCAAAAAAAACCTAACTATGTTACCTGCCCTGCATTGCGAGAATCGGGATCTATCTTAAGGCATTGTTCGTAAGCATTGATGGCCATTGCTATATCACCAGCATCTCTATACAGGACTCCTACAAATTTCCAAGCAGAAAACGATAACACAGGTTTCCAATGACACGCAGCATTATTTAAATTAAGAAAAAGGAGAAAAACACTAATAAAAGAGGATTTTAAAAAGATTGGATAAAGACAAAAAGTGCCAAAGCCTGACTCTATGTTACTTGGGTTTGGGAGTAAGAAAAAATACCTATATTGTTATATGCTTCTGCATAAGTAGGATTTGCCATGATAGCTTTCTCGATCATGCTTGCAGCTGCATCCATTTTACCCTGTCCAAGATAAAAAGAAATGTTAACATTAACATGGATATTATGGACTTTTCAAGTGAGGTCTTGTAATATGAACCTGAACTGTATAGACAACTCCAAGGTTGTTTAGAGACTGAGAAAAGTTCGGTTTGATTGATAAAGCCATCTGCAAAAAATATGCGATGTTAGCTCCAAGAACAGACTAATGAGAGCATGAAATCTTGCATAAGTATCAAAATAACCTGATAGCATTCGACGGCTTTGTCCAAGTTTTCTCTGTCTTTATAGATTACCCCTAAATTGTTGCAAGCTTCTATACAGTGGGGATTGAAGTGGAAAGCAAGTTCGTAAAATACAATAGCCTGCAAAATGAAAAACAGAAGTTACAATCTGGATTTGATTTAGAGGAACAATGGAAAAACAAGGTAACTTACGTTGTCAAACTTCAACAATTCACCATAAGCAACGCCAAGATTATACATGGCATCTGCGTAATGCCAATTGTAAGACAAAGCCTTCTTGTAGTATGCAACGCCTTGGTTGATGTCTCCCTCAAATTTGACCTGAGTCAATTTATCCAAAATCAGGCATAGGAATCTAGCAAATAAGTGAACATACCCAACAAAGAAACTTCATAAACTAGCAGGAAACTTGATTCGAATAAAATGGTAAACAATAGAAATAACGATTATAGAGATTATGATAGCATAGGAACTAAGGGTGTGTTTGGAAACAAATTCCATAAGAAATTGAAAAGAATTGAATTCAATCTCAAACAAAGTCCTTTGTTTGAAAAAACTTCATTTATATTAAAGAATTTAATTGATTGTTAACTAATATATTTAACAATTTTTAAAAATAATTTATACAAGTATTGTGACTCCTTCAACTAAAAGCATATGAGAAGTTAAGAAGGTAAAATGGTAAAAATAGATATTTAAAGACATAACTTAAATGAATTCCTTTAAAATCTTGCAATTTTTTGCAAGATTTTTATTCCTTGCATTCATAAGAATTCAAATCTTGCATGATTTGAATTCTATCAATATTTGTTTGGTTCCAAACAAGGAAAATTGACAAAGTGAATTCAATGGAATTTAATTCTTTCAAAATGGAACAGAAAATCGATAGAAAATGAAGATCACCTTTGTCCCCAAATCGGTCAAAGCTATTGCCATATTATTCTTTGCAATCTCAAAGTTTGGTGACACAGTTAGACACCTGAAACAATATTGTCAAATAAACAAAAAGCAGTCGGAAAACAAATGTAACAATCAAACAAATATGGCCTAATGCATCAGTAGCTACCCGAACTTGTCCCAAATAATCTACTACCCCCTTGAACATTCAAAGCGATCTTGCAGCTCCCTTAACTTTAGAAAAATGCACGACTTTGCTCACTAAACGCCACATGTCAGATTCTGATTAAAAAGAGAAAATAAAAAAAATGACATCTTTGAAAAGTCAAATCAACCAGAACCTAGAACATGGCGTTCAAGGGGGAAAGTGGTGCACTTTTTGAAAGTTGAGGGAGTTACGGGATCACATTGAAAGTTCAGGGGCAACAAGTTTTTTGGGACAAGTTCGGGCAGCTACTAATGCATTATGCCAACAAATAACGTAATGAAAGCATGGTAGTATAAGATATTGCCACATACCTCTCATAGCATGCAATGGCTGACTCCAACTCACCTTGATTTTTATAAATGACCCCCATATTGCAATAAGCTTCTGCATAGGCGGGCCTCTCTAATGCAGCCTTCTCATAGCAACTAAGGGCAGTGTCATATTGCATCATTTCAGAATACACTACTCCAAGGTTATAATATGCAGGCTACATAAAAAAAACACAAAAGTACAAGATTAGATGCAAGTAAAAGGAGCAGGATAAAAAGCAGGGAGTGGTCAATACATAAAGGGAAAAATCTACAAATTTACCGCATAGTGAGCATCTATTTTAAGAGCTTCATAATACTTGTGAATTCCCCCCTGTGTATTTCCAGAAAGCTTTAAGTTTGTGCCAATATCAGTCAATACAATGGCTAGGGATTCAGAAGCTGATTTGTATGTCGGTTCTGCCTTCAAAGCCTTCTGATATGACTGCATCAAGCATATTCGATAGTCTTAACTTCAATTTTAAAGATTTAAACTGTAAATCCAACCATATCCCTCCTACAATAAATTTGTATGCAAGTACAAGATCACAGAGAAAGGCGAGTTCCACTGCCTTCTCAAAAATTATTCAACAATAGAATACTAAAATTTCTCAAGCTCACAACAAATATACCATAAGAGAGTAGTATCACAAAAAATCATGTAATTTTGTAACACACAAGAAGGCATCATAAATTATATACACATATTTAACTGATTTTAGAATATTCTCGATGTGCATAAATTTCACATTGTGGCATCTGGCAGTACTTTGGATAAATTCTAAAAACATGTCAAATTACGAATTTCGTTTCTTGCATGGTTATAATTTATAACTATCCACAAAATTAGCTAACTTCACCTGAGAAACTATAATTAAACAACTGCTAACTGAAGTCTTGCACAAACAAAGTTTTCTAGTCTAAAATGACAAATTTACCAATTTCATCGAACTAACAAAACAAGAAAATATAGTAACAGGCATACCTCAGCAGCCTCTAAGAGTCGACCCTCGTCTTTGTACAAAATACCGCAATGCGTTAGGGCACTTGCATTCTGAGGGTCCAATTTAATGGCTTCGGCAAAACTATCCAAGGCAAGCCTGCCCATATTCTGCATCTGAAGGCATATGCCTTTTCCAATATAAGCTTCAACATTTCCTTTTCCTTTCTCCAACACACTCTCGTAAATAGCCAAAGCATCCGCAAATTTGTTCCTGGACCGAAGAATTTTTGCATAAGAAAGAGAGTCATTCGCTGAGCTTATAGAAGGCTGTGACCCGTTATCTTTGGTTGATTCACCTTCTCTCCCAGTTCCGTTATCTGTTGCCTCCAACACCATCTGGACATGTAAATGAACTCTTTATCCTATTAAAATATCAGCGAAAAGTAGACTATGTTATTCAATTTTAATCAGAACATGTTAGCATTGTATATTGAACAGATAAAAGAACTTTCATGGGTACAATTTAAGCTGCATTCAAGGAAGCAATCAAAACCCCAGATATACAGAACCAAATAACTTAAAAAAAACCCAAATTACGGAAAAACCTAATGTAAGAAACTAAAATCACATCGCAAACTAGCTCCAGAACCCAATAAAACACAAAACGACTAATTAAAGACGAAAGGTTTAAACATATAAACGATCATCGTTAAAGCAATCTGATCATTGATACTGACATTCAGAGCACGACAAGTAGTAGAAAAGGGAGAGAAGATCGGAAATGCAAACAAAATTAGGGATTCGATACTGACCTTCAAAGCGGAAAAGCCAACGAACTCAGCCAAAATGAGTTGAGGTGCAAAATAAGCATGGAGTTGAAAAAGGGAAGAGAATTCAGAGAAAATGGTTGAATGATTGAATTGAAGAAGAGAGCGAGTCCAATTCTGAAAGAGGACTCTCTCGTCTCCGACACAACAGGGTTGCGATTTGACACGAAAAAAACCCACGCAATGGAACAGAAAAACAGAACAGAACTGAACAATGTATATGTCCTTTTCTGCTTATTATTACAGTGTACCATAATAGACAAAACTTGTGGAACTTTACCTCACTTTCCTTTGTATTTTCATTTGTACCACTATCGTTTTCTAACTTTGAATGATTCTATCTTATCTAAAACTGAATTGAAATTTATTATTTTGAAATTGAAATATTAAAATTTAATTGAATAATTATTATTTATATCAATAATAACAACGTTAACTTGTAACTTTGTAATATTATATTTTTATTTCATTAATTTTATTACGATATTTTGTTAGATCCTTAACTTTTTTTAGCATTAACAAAAGCCACACTTTGTAATATTATTTTGGGATAAATGTAGTTTAATTAAAAATATTACAAAATGAAAAAAGCAATTAAGTTAGTAGTGCGGAATTTTATTTTACAACAAAGTTGAGAGATGAACCAAAGTAATATTCAACATGTCGATGAGAATAATGAAAATGATGACATGAACGAAGATTGAATTAGAAAAATTAACCTAACCATGAATTATAATATTGTAATATTTCTCAATTATATTATTAGTAGTGCGGAATTTTATTGTACAACAAATTTGGGAGATGAACCAAAGCAATATTCAACATGTCGATGAGGATAGTCAAAATTACAAGATGAATGTAGATTGAATTAGAAAAATTAATCTAACCATGAATTATAATATTGTAATATTTCTCAATTATATTTTAATGAATATGTTTTTTAATACTTTAAAACTTCGTTATTTTATCTATTTGTTCGTTATCAAACAAAATTATTCGTTATTAATGATAATAAATAATCAAATTTTAATATATTATTACTAATATTCTTAAATTTATTACTTACTATTTATTTTATTTATGATTAATATTTTTGTTTTATTTTCGCATTCTAATAATATATATTTATAATTACTTTAATTTTATTTACAATAATACATAAACTGAAACTGAACTGAACTGAAACTGAATTGAAATTGAATTGAACTGAACTGAATGAGTTGTTGAATAAGTTGAAAAGAACAGATCCTTATTATCGGCTTATTCAGAATTCCCATTGCGTTTGATTTATTTTCATAGTTGTGTGTTAATTTTTTTTTCTAAAGTGTATTCCATCCTACTTTTATAAATGAATCAGCTTTTTAGCTAAACACAAAATTTTAAAAACTAAAGTTGCTGCATACCAACATACAATATTCCAACATCAATGATCCAATTTATAGTTAATTTTCTAAATTAAATTTTACATATTTACCAGTTATTTGAAATTTCAGAAACACATCAAACCTAATAATATGTATCTTTCGATTCGGAAATCACGCATCATGTCCATCGTTCACCGCACATTTTCAGTGGTTGTTCATGACTAATGGAGTCTCTTCGTGATTATTGTGTTTTGACTAATGAAAATATAATGTATAATGTGATTGAAGCGTGACGTATGTCTTTATCAAGTGGTTGAATTTAAATTGTAATATTAGAAATCTCACATAAAAGGTGATGTGATGTATTCTATATAATCAGGTTGGTCAAGATTGAAATTCAAATCCATTTTCATTTGTTTATATAAATCAAAGACCAATCTATTATAATAAGTTTGGATGGGTCGACGGTGTGCAAGCCACTTCAACAATATCATCAAAGGGAAAGTTTAAGCAAAAAACCGAAGATAAAAAATGAAGCAAGTGCCAACACCTGAAAGATTATAAAATGTTAGATACAAATCAATCTAAATCCAAATCCAAATATAAGTTTGGGTTTGACCATTAGCTCCACCTATTGATCGAATCAAAATCGAAATTCGACTTGAACTTGTCAAATATTTAATGAATATATTAAAATTCAAGTAAACTAATTTGAATTAAGCTCCACTCAAACTCGATTTGATCAAGTTCGATATCGTTAAAAAATTTAAAGAACAAAACTCGAACACTAATGGAATCGTTTACAGTTTACTACTCCAAATATCCCATATCATCTACCATAAAACGGGAAAGAAACGGAGGAAAAAAAAAGCTAAAATATAAACGAAGCAAGTGCAAAACGTGGTTACAAAATGTTAGATATGAACTACGAAGAATGTGGTTGACCGTTAGCTTCACCTAATTCCCACCTTCCCCTCCTTTCTTCTCCATTTTAATTCCCTCCATTTTCCCTCTCTTCTCTTATTCCTATCGGCTATCTCTCTTTCACTTTTCTCTCATTATTTTCTGCTAACAATATACATTATACATTCTTCTTCTTCCAATGGCTGCAGAGAGATCTTGAAAATTTCGAAAAATGCAGAGTCCTTCAGAGTCGGTCCAAGGCGTTTCTACCTACACAGCTCAGTGGCCGATTTACTCACTAGATTGGTCGATTCGCCATGATAATAAGCATTACAGGCTTGCAATTGGAAGTTTAATCGAAGATCACAGCAACAAAATTGAAATCATTCAATTCGATCTCGACACTTTCAGTTTCTCCTCCGATTCTCGCTTAATCTTCGATCATCCTTTCGCGCCTTCGAATCTCATGTTTTCGCCCTTCCAAGACGGTTCAGATCCCGACATTATCGCCACCTCCGGCGATTACTTACGGCTATGGCAAATCCACGACGACAGAGTTGAGCTCAAGTCGGTATTTAACGGCAACAAAGGCAGCGAGTTCAATTCCGCCAATACTTCCTTCGATTGGGCCGATTTTGATCCTCGTCGCATCGCTACTTCAAGCGTCGACACCACCTGCACAATCTGGGATATTGAGAAGGAGACTGTAGATTCTCAGTTAGTTGCGCATGATAAAGAAGTTTACGATATCTCTTGGGGCTGTTTCAACGTTTTCGCCTCCGTCTCCGGCGACGGCTCCGTTAGGGTTTTTGATTTGAGAGATAAGGAGAGATCGACGATTATTTATGAAAATCCGATTCCTGATCGTCCTTTGTTAAGAGTAGAGTGGAACAAATTTGATCCGAGATTTGTTGCTACGATTGGAATGGATAGTAATAAGATTGTAATTGTTGATATTCGGTATCCAACCACTCCATGGATGGAACTGTCGAAGCATAAAGCGAGTGTTAATGCGATATCTTGGAACCCGATGACCGGCCGGCAGTTGTGCTCCGCCGGCGATGATTGCAGGGCTTTGATATGGGAAGTGGTGGAGTCCGCCGAGTACGGGGCGGATAGCGGCGAGCAGGAACCTCATTTGTGGTACGAATCGACGGCGGAGATTAACAACACGCGGTGGTCGCCTTTTGATTCTGATCGTTGGATTGCTGTTGCTTCTCTGAATAGACTGCAGCTTTTGAAGCTTTAGAAAATTTACCGAGCAATTTATTAATCTAAGGATAGATTAAGTAGGCTGTCACAGAGTAATTACTGATTAATGTATGGAAAGAAATTGAAGGATGTACAACCTTTTCTTTTAGGAACAAAATTTCAACAACGTGTGATTAATAAATTAGAAAGTTACCACTCCATTCATTCCATAAAATCACATATTGTCATTATTTCAGTTCGGTTGATAACAAAGAAAAACGGGGATGATCAAGTCAAACTAAACAAATAGGAAATATGGCAATCCATTTATATGAGAAAGTTATATATGATATAAAATGGAAAACTGTAATTTTTTGTGCTTGTATAATAAATGTGTTTATAGTAAAAAAATTCACTTCTAAATATTTTTTTTTTATTAATTTGGTACTTGTAAGACTGGTTAAACCGCAACTGCACCAATCTCATATTTAGTACAATTAATGACATTACTTGGTGTGTGAATAAATTTTACTATAAATACTTGTTTTGGTTGCAAGGACATTCGAACAAATTAAGAGTGCTATAAACACAATAAAATATTAAAACTAGACTACAAAAAATTGTTGGGGATAAGAAAGATTGGCTCATGACCTATGAGAAGTGTAGAGTTACTTTACAAAATTTAGCATACTTCTTAAAATATATATACAAAATTTTTTTATTACATGTAAAACATTTTTGGGCTCCAGAGAGAGAATAATGTTATGCGCATTGAGAGTATGGCACGTTTTATTGAGTTGATAAAAGTAAATAGTTTGAAACAATCATTGTTTGCAAATGCAATTTGTACGTCTCAATTTTGGTGATTTTTTTTATGAATATAATTTTTTGGTGATTTTGCTAGAATAGCCTCGAATATAATTAAACTTACTTTACAATCAATTTTTTTTAACCTACAACATATCTAAATACAACTTCATTTAATTTTAAATTCTAAAATTCTCATTATATGTTACTTCATTAATTTAATAATTTACAAAGCTTGTAACAACTTACAAATCAACTTAGCCATACAAACACCTGTGCTCTTAATTAGGTTTGTTTTTTCAAATTTATCACTTATAATTTAAAAGATATTTATAAAATGATTTTAATTTGAAAGTCAGACAATTCAAATAATAAAATGTCTCATCTTTATTTTTAACTTAAAAATTTTTTTTTTATAATGAAATAAGTGAAAAACATCTCAAAATTACTTTTAATTTGTCTACTTTTAAAAAACTTTTAAATTATAAAGAAAAAACCTTATGAAAACCTATAAATAAACAACAAAATAAGTTAAAAAGAAATATACCTCTGAAAAAAGGTCTAATGGCTTTTATTCTTTAATTAATAAAAGTAGAATAAGAGAATAATTTTTCCTCCAAGCAGAAGCACTTTCCTTTTATTGACGAGGTCCCAATTTCAAAAGAGACACAATTGAATCCTTTACTGATCGAGCCTTCAATCTCCTCAATGGCTATGACAATTGAAGGTACCTTATTCTGTATTTCTTCTTTCGCTTGTAATCTGTGTTGCGGTTATCATCTTCCCCGCTTTATTATGTCTACTTTTTCGTGTAATTTGGGAAATTCGAACCTATGTTACCTGTTCTCTTTGTTGTGTGATTCTCTTATGTTCAAATTTCAGTGTTTAGGATTCGGAATATATGAATTTTGATTCAATTGACCCAACCCTAGAGCAATATTTTTGTTCTTGCTAATGTAGTCTTTCTTCCGGGAAAGAGAGCGAGGAATGAATAAATTGTTAAGCAAAATCGATGCCTGAAAATGCAGCTCTTAAAAATTTGTTTGAAGATGGAACGTTTTAGAAGTGATTGGTTGAGTAGATCTATTAAATTCAATTACTTGTGTTACTTCATATTTGCTGTAATTTTAATACTTGCATATTTTTTAGATAGAAGCTATGTGTAAGAAGACATGGGCTCATTGTTTGTTTGGACTCCAAATTACTCTCACTTTTTCGAATTTTTAGTTTCTATTGAATATTATTTTCATTATGATAGAGTAATACTTTGGATGGGATCCACTTCTAACCCTTTTTTCTTGTTGTTTTTTTATCTCGTGAATCTGCATCAACTTGATCTCTACAGTGTAAGTTTGGAGCCTTTTTTTTCCGTTTGTTATTAGTTGATTTGGATCTTTAATCTTTATGAAGGTAACTTGTATTGTACAATCATTACAGGCTTGCTGGGCTTGCTTTTATGTTTTCTTCCAGCATCCTACTTCAAATACTGGTAAGCTTTTATTCAGATAAGCTGAACTGCAAAAGCACTGCTCTATTGTTATGCATCTAAAGTTTTTTCAAGGATATTGTATTATTATTGCAACATTGATCGACCTAAGTAGCTAATATTTACATATGAAGGTACTTCTGTATTTTTGACTGTTATGCTCTTCGATTTAGTGTGCCTTCAAGTTTTATGAATCACTTTATTGTAACTTTCTAGATTGTTTAGATAGCTTTAGTTGTGATTGTGTGTCCTTTTCGAAGACGAAACAGAAATATCATGTCATTCTAGGCAATAAGGCTCCTTTCAGTTCTACTGCTGTAGTAATTATAATACATGCTTTTCTAGGAAGAACTTTAGAAAACTAGCAAATACTTTTATTTTCCTTTGAGTAGCTGTTTTTTATTGGATGTTCCTGTCTAAGTACGATGATTTCATAGGATCTGCAACTTTACTGTATAGGTGTTCACAGTGAAGTTTATTTCTCTTACATTTGAGATGGCTTAAGGATTTTATTGTTGGATTAGTAATTTTGTCACCTAGATTTATTCTGTCGAATTAATTAAGAGATAAGATGCCTAGTACTTTAATTGTTAAAGAAGTGATGGCATCACTTAGATGTATCGTGTCTTACTCTAATAAGATAAAATGGACTGATTTTTTTCTGACTGAAGAAGCCATGGGGTTATTTTCTCTGACAATGAGTAAAAATATTGATTATTGAACAAGTCCTGATTTCAAATGTATAATGTTAAAGCATCAAATCATAGACAACTTGTGTTTGTGCGCTTGAATGGAGTTTTGATTCTTTCATAGTCTTATAAACAGAATGCAGAAGTGCAATTGAAGATTTTAGCCTTTTTGATCATTGTTATTCGACTCGTTTGATGTTTCGAACTGCATGCCAAATGAAAGACTGGCATGTTTTTCTTCCCTTTTTTTACTATAATTCTTGCTAAAACCCTTAAGGGTCAGTACTTCAGTAACATCACCACTTTGACTTTTGAGCGCTATATGATAATAGTTCTAGTTTCATGTTATAAAAATGCAGTTGCAGAAGATATGAAGAAGACTGGAGAAATCCACGTAAACTGACAAATATTAGTTTAAATAAGCAATGATATGCATAAAAAGTCCATTCTGCTAGTATCTTTTGGAAGTTTGGAAAATAATAGGTCAAATCTGTCTTCTATGTTAATTTCTTATATATGGCATGTTGAAAAAAGAAAAAAGAAATTAAACAGTTGTTGCTGTAAGATGTTTAAGTTAAGTGTTCAAAAGTTCAATTTGACCCTTCAAACGATTAGTTAGTCCCTGATCAAGCATATGGTTGTTTGAGAGAAAAGAGAGGTGGAAAAGGAATGACATTTCCAGGGCATAAGTAGAAATTTTAAGAGAGAAATGGCTTTGAGTAAATTTTAATGAAATAGTGTTTGCTGGTTTAATTAATTGTTTTGTCTACTGCTAAAGCTAAAGAAGAACGTCTTTTTTGTCTCTTATTATCTCTTTCCCGCCCCTCCTTACTATATTCTTATATCAAAATTAAGTCCTTACTTGAATATATGGGATGGCAGGCTTGTGCAATCTACAACAATTGGTGGCCAATGCTATCAGGTTGGTTTTTCTGACTTGGAAGCTTCATTTTTACATTTCAATTCATATATAACATATTCAATAGGTTTTGATATGAATGCTGTTATCCAACAGCTCTAATGTACGTGCTGGTTCCTATGCCATGTTTATTCTTTGGAGGTGGCTCCACTCAGTTTCTTATCAGCCGCGACGGTGGGGGGTAAGCCCTATATTTAGACAGCTTAATGCATCATTCACCCCTTTGAACTTTCAAAATATGCACCAATTTGCCCCCTCCCCCAAAGTGCCACGTGTCAGCTTCTGGTGGGAGACAGAAAGATGACATCTTTGAAAAGTTAAGTCAACCAAAAACTGACACGTGGCATTCGCCGGGGGGCAAACTAGTGCATTTGAAAAAAGTTTTGACTATTTTGGACAAGTCGAGGTGATATTTAAAAAAATTTTGCTGCTATTACTTATTTGAAAACTTCATTTTTGCAGATGGATAGATGCAGCTAAATTTCTGACAGGGGCATCAACTGTGGGAAGCTTAGCCATCCCCATTATCCTAAGGCACGCCCAAATGATCGAAACCGGCGCTATGTTCATCGAATTCACCTCTTTTTTTATATTTGTGTGCACTGTCATGTGTTTTCATCGCGCCAGTTTGGAGGATGACTGGTGATTCTAATCATCACTCTTGCACTTTGCTACTTTTTAAAGATGAAAATGATAAAGCAGGATTTGCCACCTTGTAAATTTCTGAATCCCCTTATGTTTCATATATATCTTCTTGGCTAGATTATGACAGACTTACTTTTACTGAGACTGCATATCAGAACGTAGCTTCTACTTCGTCCTCGTCATCTCGTTAACTGTTCGTGGTGGTGAATGGTTAGCTGCTTTTTCTCTGTGTTCCCATGACTTGTGGCGAAAATACTTATCAAAATATGCGAATTTTAATGTCACATTCAATTAAATATCTTGGATTCGGTACCAGGGGATTAATCACTTATTGTGAATTTTTCATCCATGATCCTTTGTTTGTTTGTAAAATTATTGGATATGTTCAAGACGTTCCAGAGCACATTAATAATGCTCAACACAATACATCATGATTTATATTAATTTTTCAGTTGAGTTGAATCTAGTATAATAAAAATGTATTATGTTTGAATGGAGTATAAAAATGTATTGAAAAGTGTGTATAAGATAACTTTCTAACACGCTCCCGGATGGAAAAAAGACGAATCTTTAAATTTGGGATTTGATACACTCATAAAAAAAATTTAATGATTGAGATTTATTTTAATTATTTAAGGGGATCAGATCTAAGGATGGTAATGGGCCGGATCCGAGCCGGGTTCGGCTTGGACCCGGCCCGGATCCGGCGGGTCCATAATTTACGGATCCCACGGATCCGGGTCCAAAACGGGTCCATGTAATTAACATCAAATTCTTAGTTTCAGCTTCCATACTTGTACATTTCACCTTATTTTAAATAGTTTACATGCTCATTTAA
>CATIWQ010642952.1:0-21900 GCA_949673415.1 Euphorbia schlechtendalii
AGTTTATTTTATTTTATTAGAATTTTTTAAGTTCTCATGAGCAAACATGTAGAATGAGATAACTAAAAATGGTCTGCTCTATGTTTGATATGCAGAGAAAAATTGCTGATGAATTGGATAGAATGCCAGGAGAGATACTGAAGAAACTTAAAGAAATTCGAAATAAGATCATTTGATAGTGGTATCCATAAAGGTTCTACTTCTTGCAACTTTTTCTTTTATTATTTACACATTATTATGAGAATATACATTCTCTATATTCTCCTGGTAATGTTACCATTGCAAATGTATAGGATTAGATCACTTACCTTTTGTAACCTGAGTGAACCTAAACCTCTTAATTTTTAGTTGGTTGTCTAGTTGGATTAAATTGTGAAGTAAAGTTTTTCTATTCAGTCATAGTTGATTAGTTGCGGTGTTTGAACAAACTATGACGGTCATGGAAAAGGAAGTAGAAGTGAAAGTAGTTGCGACAAATGAAGGGAATGGTGAAAAAACATATATTCGGTGGACTGATGAGATGGATGGTATGATGTTTGAGCTATTGAAGGGGCAAAAGCTGAAAGGGCAAAAGGATGATAGAAGTTTCTCAAAGACTGTATACATAGAGGTAGTGTTTTAAAAAGTGCTAGGCGCTAATCGGGCGGTCGAAGGTGAATCGGGGACTAGGCGGGGATTAATCAGGGCCTAGGTGGACTTAGGCGTTAGTCAGTAGAGTTTAGGCGCTAGGCGTAACTAGGCGGCGACCCTCAAAATAGCGCCTAGGCAGGGCCTAGGCGGGGATTTTTAAAACAATGCATAGAGGTGGCAGAGGAGCTAAAAAAGACATTCGATGGTCCTATTTCACATTCCAAAATTATCAATCGTTTGAAGACGCTTAAAGAAAAAATGTACCTAGCCCTTGATGCTCTCAACAAAAGTGGAATTGGATGGAATGATGTAACCAAAAAGATTGAGTCTGAACCAGAAGTTTGGAATGAGCTAGTGAACGTATGTAGCTTTATATATGAATTACAATTTCTAACTTGTTACTTAGCTTTACAATGAAAATTAATAGCTTTGTTATAGGTCAGTTGATTCCAGTTTCTTTGTTTAATATAATTTTTATTATTAAAAAACAAGTAATTTCAATAGTCATCTGTGTGTGGAATCATAGTATAATTGCATGATTTTTAACATTGTAATTTCCAGTTGGACTATTGTCACTAAAATACGCTAGTAAAGGCCTGCGTTTTCTTGCTTGATTACGACATTTTCAGATTTATTTGTGAACAATTGATTCACAATTACAAAAGTTTATTAATTATGTTGCTCAAAATAAACAAAAGTTAACCTATTAAAAAAGTGCAATGCCTTTCTTTAGCTTTGAAGTTAAGTGCAGTACTGGTTTGGTACCTTACCAATATTGTTTACTTTCACTTTTGAAATTACAGTATTATGAATTTTGAATTGGTCTGAGTTTTTATTCTTGATTTCTTATAGGCGAATGACAAATTCAAAACACTAAAGACAAAAAATTTCTCCACTTAGAAATATTTCGGGAGATATTCGAAAAAGGTAAAGCCACTGGAAACAAAGTTTTCAATGCAAGAGATGGGGTAAAGATGTGGTGGGAGAATAACAATTCGAACTTTGATGATATGAACGAGGAAACCATTGAAAAGTATTTTGGCTTAGATTCAGAAAACTCTGAAGGTGGAGCTGGGAATCTTCCTTCTCTTTCTACATCATCATCAAAAGGTAAAAAGAGAAAAACTTCATCTACTAATTCAACTGTTCATGAAGACATGCAAGAAGTTAGCAGTTCAATGACAGAGATAGCTTGAGCTATAATGAGCACCAATCGTCGTGTATGGAGTGAAGAAGAAATGTTTGAGGCCTTAAAGAAGTTGAGAATAGAGGGTGCTATGCTTTTGGATGCAGTGGATTGGCTCGTAGAGAATCCCAATCTTGTTGGAAAATTTTTCGCATGCCCAGAAAATTTTCAAATAGAGTGATTACAACGAAAAATGAGATTGTGAAGTTAAAAATTCAAGTTATGAAGTACTTTTGGAATTTGCTAGATTGATATAATTTTATGACGGTCAAATTATGTTGAAAGAACTTTGTTAATTTTTTTGTCGAATTATTCAAAATATTATTGTTATGATATTTACAGAATTTGATATTGTTATGATCAAATATAGTGTTATTGAAATATGAAACCAAATGCCTTGCATAGAGGGTAACATTGGAAATGCATTTAATAAAATAATAAATAAGTGATTGAATTCATTTTGCATTCATATATTTCCAAACATAACAATGGAAGTGAGAAATGGAATTGAATTGAATTCCATCAATGACATAGAATTCATTTCTGTTCTTTTCCCATATGATTTGATTCCAAACAGGGCCTAAGGGTGTTTGTTTACGTTCAAAATTGCTGCAAATAGCATATAGGAAGTGAACCACTGTTATTAGTGTGTTTGGTAAGATTTTTGCAACTGCATGCTACCGCAGTTCACTTCCTTGTCTGCAGCAGTTTACAAAAGCTGCAAATTGCTGCCTTTCAGCTTAAATAGCAGGAAATTTTTCTATATACCTCAATTACCCTTACCCTCACAAATGTGAACGTCTATTTGAGAGGAAACAAAGTACAAAAATTAGAACCCTTGGATGAAATCTTAATAGAGCAACTATCCCGCTTAAATGAGTGTCTGAAATTGAAAAAATATATAATGTATGTTTCTCCTTTCTTTTCCTTAATAATACTTTGTTTTTTTAAAAAATAATAATATTTCACTATATGTTATTTTGGAATTAGTGATATTTTTAGTATATAATTTGTGTTACGAAACTATATAATTGATTTATGCATTCAAATTGTAAATTAGAATTAAAATGTTATTTTTACAATGTATTTTTATACTATGATTTTATTTTTATTTAAAATTTAGATAGTGTCTATATATATCATTTTACATACTAGCATCAACATTTCACAATAGTTTTTACCAAACACTAACTTAAGAATAGATAATACTGAACAACAAACAACAACAAAAACATGCTAAATGCAACAAAGAGATTTAGTTATTGTATCGAAACAATTCAGATAAATGCTTTGGGAGACAACATTTCTTATGATTTGTGGTGAGGAAGAAATGATCTTTAAGGCAAAAAAGAATTGTCTATGCTTACATAGTTTTTGTTATTTGAATTATAATTACTATTTTTTAAAATTTTATTTAAATGATTTAAATCATGTCATATATGTCATTTTGTCAAATGTTTTACCAAATACTAAAATGTGATATGTAATCCTAGATCGTAAACAGCAATAACAAATTACAACCGTTAACTGCGATGCCAAACAGGCCTATGTAATCCCTCTAAAGTTGCTTCTAGTAATCCTTAAAAGTAAAATATGTGCATAATTTGAAATTTTTAAAAAATCACTAAAATACAAGCACTAGTTCTTATCTTTTACTTTCTTCCCCAAATGAAATACCAAAACCAGTTCTTTAACATTAAAAATTGAAAATAAATCTAACCTTCAATCCAATTAAAATCCTAAGCTCTGGTGAATCCATGCCTCAAAATTACTCCGACGTCTCTATTACCCCGCTCCCAATTGAAAACTGAACCCAAATTGAAATTAGCTTCAAAACCTCAAATTGAAATTACCTACAGAGCATAAAATGAAATTACTTAAATTGCAAAAGACTTCAAACCCCCATTATTATCGTGATATATAGGCAAATTGAAATTGCCTGGAGCTCTTAAACAAGAAAAGATGTTAGCAACAATTTCTCTTCGTCTCCTTTCTCTCCTCTAATTGTTCTCCCTTTCCGGCCACGACGACTTCCTTCTAGGTGCCGTTGAATTTGATGTAACACCGTCTGACGTTATTTTGCTCCAACAAAGTACGCCTCTGTGGGCTCTATGTAAGCTTAAAACAGTAGGCCATGAATTTAAAGCCCAATATTGATAGAGATTGGGAAATTGAAGAGCGGAGAAAGTTAGTATTTTAATGTAATTGGGTGGACCGGCTTGATTAATAGAATCGCATCAGGAGAGTGTAGAGTGTATACTTGTTCGGGTACGGTTATGATTTAGGGGGTGCGGGGTTCAAGGGGCGGTAGCCCCTACAGGGTCGAGGGGAAGTGCCCCTCGGCAAGGTTCGAGGATCGGGGTCTTGGGGCAACGTCCCGGTCGAGCTGCTAGGTCAGCTCGAAAATTATTTATTCCTGAACATACGCATCATTTGGAAAATTCATCAGAAAAATGAATTTTTGGACTGAAACGGTGTGTCTGTTAGTCACAACTGAAACCCGAAAAAACATGTCTTTTAGACATTGCTGCTACCCAAAACAATATGTCTGTTGACATTTAGTTATTTATTTCACCAAAACAAAATTGGCAAACATATAGAAAAACTCAATTGTTTTTCGCATCAAACATCAAATTCTAGTTCTTAACATAATTTCTGATTTTATCCGATTGAAAGTTTGGTAAACCAACCTAATAAATTTCATTCTGACAGTGATATTCACGACTTCAGATTCGTCTAACATATCCCCGATTTTCCAACGGAGAAGAGAGAAAAAGTTACCAGATGTGAAAAAAATAGAACAAGTAACGAGAACCAAACAAGTGAGTGTGAAGAAGGAGAATGATGCAAAAGAAATGATGGTCATAGATATTCAAGCAATAATCTCAAGAACGAAGATATGAAGACAGAAAAGTAAAAAAAAATCATAATTTCTTATTTTAATTAACTGTCAAACGCATCATTAATTTCAATCTTTCACATCTCAGCTGCCACCTCAACATTTTGGGAGCTTTGTAGTTCAAATTTGCCTGTGGACTCAGAGAAACAAACGAAAGTTGGGGGAGCATTACAACACTAGAAACAATTTTAGAAGGGTATCCATTTTGACCATATTTATTATATTGTAACTTTTCATTTAAATGGTTTGTTACAAAAATTTACGACTGGGCAACATCCAAATGGGACATATCTTTCTTCTCTATCATTACGGTCTATGTTCTATTTGACATTTTTTTTTCAAAATACATTAGTGTGAATTCATGACTTAAAGTTTTTTTACATGATTCGAACCATTAACCTCTTCTAATCATATAACATTTGAAAATAATTTTACGAGAATCATTTGTTACAAACGCTGCGGTTATATTCGATATTAGTATCTTGTAAATAATGGAAAAAATTACTAAAACAACGAAAACAAGTCACAAATGTGTTTCTGCAACATTCATTCTTTTGCTAAAATATGGGTTCTAACATTCTTTTTTTGGTAAATCAAGGAATAAAAAAACAAAAAAACAAACACTAGCTCACAAAAGGAACAGAGCTTATCCTAGGAGTAGATGGACCAAAGAGGTCATTCCTAAGAAGAGGTAATAAAGGAGGGGTGATTGAAAATAAAAACACTAGCAATAGACGAGATATGTTGGTTAATCGGGGATAACGTGGACGAATTTGAAGTCGTGAATATTACTTTCAGATTGAAATTATTTCGGCAATTCTATCAAAATATTCAATCGGATAAAATCAGAATTTAAATCAAGAACTTTGAATACGAAAATATTGTAATTTTTCCGAACCGACATGAAGTATGACCAATATCATGTATTTATAATAGTCTAAGAGATATGTCCAAAAAACACGAATTTTCGGGTAAGGGACATGTTCAAAAGATATGAATTTCGAGATTTTTACGGCGATATTTTTATACCAAAATAAATAAAGTTCCCTCCGGGCATACGAGCTGTCGCCCGGGGCGCTGCCCCTGGAAACCCGCTACCAGAGACGCTGCCCCCGGACCCCGAATTGTGATGGAACTCGAACAGGCAGGCACTCCGCACTTTGTCGACTTGTTCGATAATATATCACGATCGCATTGACCAATTAGTCCAATCCAATTACGCTAAAATACTAACACAATATAGCACTTTTAGCTAGGAAACTAGCCATCATATTCGCTCTCGAAAATGTGCTTCGCCTGAACATGATGGAAAGACTCCCAAAGTTGTCGGATACTATAGAAAATGTTGTAGAGGTGATGTGTTCATCAGGATATTTATATTTCAAGACCTTAACAACCACAAGCGAGTCTAATTCTATAATAACATTAGAAAAATTCTTGGAAATAATAACCTGAAGACTAATAAGAGCCGCCCAAGCTTCGGCCAAAAGACGGTGGTCGTTACCAATATTGTGAACAAAACCAACCAGCCAAGCTCCATTATGGTCTCGTATCATATTCTTCGGCCAAAATATGGCTTTAACATTACAGTTGTGACATCGTCACCGACTCACGGGCTCTTTTCGCCCTTGTTTAAAGTCATGTTCAGCAAACTGGCTCATTGAACATCAAATTTTATTTTATTTTTAGAAAGATCAATTTTTTTTAAAAAAAAAATCAGCACAGATAATTTCAACAACTATCACTTGTTCATGATGAATTAGATTTTAGGTCCATGCTATGTATATAAGGGCTTGGGCCCTGGTTACAACATCAAAATGGCAAAGGCCAGTGTAAATTTGAAGAACTATTGCATATAATCTAGCTCTCAAGTCAGCATGTGGGAAGCTAATCTAGTTCTAGATTTTGTTGTCAAGTCAACTTCCCATTGTTTGAATATACAGAACTGCTATGCTCTGATTTGTTACATAGATCATTTTGCTCAAAACTCAACAGATAAGATAGTCTTAGTTAGCAAACAAATGGACTAATTCGGCAATTTAAGCATTAAGGGACTTAATTTTTTGAGGGATTGAGATTGTAGCCAATAAACTATATCGCATTAACCTTTTTTCATAAATATATGTGAAATAGCATATTTATGATTATGATGTTAATATTTTTTCATGGAAAAATAGAAGAGCTTAAATCCCAACTTAAACTAAAAATTTTAAACCTGAGCTAACAAATTGAGCAAAACAATTAAATGGGCCTTTTAACGAATAAAAAGGTAAAACATTAATTCATACAGGGCTAAACTGATATATATCCACCATTAATTTTGATTCATATTGAATCCAACTTCTATATCAAACTAAAGTGTAAAATTCACCAAAATTCTAATAAAGAATGGTTCTCTTTACAATAAGAAAAATAAGTTTTACTTAAATTAAACGATTCAATGTATTTCTAATTTGTATGTTATAAATTATTTTTTTTTTAAAAATGCATCCATTTCTCTTATTTGTCATTTAAACTTTGAAAAGGTTTGTGTAGATATATTAACTTTCAAAAGTACAATAGTTTAGGAATGTACATAACATATCAGCTTCTGGTTGGAAGAAGAAAATTAAGACAATGATATTAATAAAAAGTTAACCTAGCTAAAAGTTAACGCGTGACGTCCATGGAATATATGGTTGCACTTTTTCTAAGTTGAGATGATCAGTAGAAATATGTTAAAGTTCATGGTGTAAGCGAGATTAGAACAAATTCAGTGAATTGGTGATACATTAAGTTTTTATAGAAAATGATTCTTCAAAGTAATTCTAGAGTAAACTTGTTCGCCAAGCGGGCTCAGCCGGGCTCAGGTCGGACTTGGTCGGACTTTTGACTAAAAACACCAGTCCAAACACATACTTTAAAACTTTAAGTTAGGGCCAGACCCGGATGAGCTTACAAGGTCATTCCCAAACCCGACCTAAACCCATGAATATATCTTTATTTCTAAACTTTTATTATACTCAATGAAAAAATAACAAAATATGCATGTCATTGTAAAAAAACAAAATATACATGTCAAATTATTCGTCTAATTGCATTATTTTTTTTGAAGGTTTTAATATTTAGTTTAGTTTATGATAGTTAAATATAAAACTTTAATAGGATAATATGCAAGAATCATAAATATATTAAATATAGCATATAAATAAATATAATATAATATTATTATAGGTCGAGTCGGGCTTGGGTATTGGTAAAAATTCAAGTCCGAATCCATGAAACTTTGAGCTATTGGGTTCGGGTTCTAGCAGGTTCGGACGCAGATCAAACTTAGTGAAAATATGAACGTTCAAACCCGGTTCATGAGAACAAGTTCGGACCAGGTTCATCGGGCGTCCGATCCAATGAATAGGTTTAGTCTAAAGTAAAGTTAGAGAAATATAGATGTGAGAGAGTAAAATAATTATTTTTTTGAGAAACGTGTATTAAATATTAGCTTTAACAAAAGAATGGAGGGTTAGGATAAGCTCACATGTACTCTAAAATTAGTTCAATTTAATTCACCAGAATAAGGATTAATAATTTTTTTAAAAAATGAAAGTAACATATTTGTTAATTTTTGTGAGGTTTGAACTCACAATTTTCTAAATTTTCAAAAAGTCGGAACACTGAACAAAGCGTAGTAGTTCGGATTAACAATTATTGAAACAATATAATAAAATAATGGGTGCTTTCGTAATTTTATCCATTATAGTGAGTCAAAATTAGCTTCATTTCTGAATTGAAACTTGTCATCTTCCTGATCATGCACACACCGCACTGAGTTTTGAGACAAAACAACTAGTTTAACCCAAAGCTTACAGAACCCTAAAAAGCCTCAAACTTTCTTTGTTTCTCACTCAATTCATCTACACACTTGCTCATCAATGGTTCTGCAGTCAGGTTCTTTGATTTCTTTTTTATCAATTTTTACATTTTGTGATTTGATGGCAACTGGGTTACAAAATCCCTCTTTCTTTAGCTGGATTTCGTTATCAATTCCGAGTCCTTTTTCTCATATTGCATCAATTTTGCAAATCAAATTTGTTTCCCTTTGTAGATTTCAATGTTTATTCCGATTTGATCATTTGGATTTTGACCCCTCTTGTCCATGGCTGCAGAAAAGGAAGGCTAAGATGGTGTGTTTGGTATAGAAAGTAAGTTTCTTTTACACTTATGTTATGAGTTCTTTGATATCGATTGTTTTAAATGGATTAATGGATTTGGATTCGTTACTTTGAAGGATCTTAATTTGGTGGGTGAGTAAGTGTTGTTAGCATCAATGGAGGAATTGATTGGGCCAAGATTGTACAGTTGCTGTAATTGCAGGAACCATGTTGCCCTTCATGATGATGTCATTTCTAAGGCTTTTCAGGTGAAAGCTCAATTCAGAATCTGAATTTATTTGCTCTTTCAGTTGAATCTCTTATGTGTTTGATGAATTGCCTGACTGAACCAACAAGAGTTGAGAATCAAAGTTAGAATTTCATGTTACAGCTCCTTTAGTCTCTGTTAACATATCACCAAATCCAAAGCATTGAGCTTATAGTTATAAGAAAACCTTTAAGAACAATTCTTATCATCCATGCACGAATGAGTGACCACCCTTTCGCCTTGGAGTTACCGCTTGCTTGTCATTTCGGTTATTTTGAAGCTTCAGAGAAACAGAAATTCTTTAATGAATTTTGAAGAAATACATATTCTATTTCGCCATATTTTGTTCTATTCAGCGAACCAAACAACACCTACGAGTATCAAAGAATAGTTTTTGTCATCTCCAATTCCGTGGTCGGTGTTTCGTCTAATATGATTTTGTGACTCATACTTTTATTGTTTTTTTTTACTGAATCGTGATGATCTTAGGGAAGACATGGGCGAGCATTTCTGTTTTCTCATGCAATGAACATTATGGTGGGGCCAAAGGAGGACAGGCAGCTAATGACTGGCCTTCACACAGTTGCTGATGTCTATTGCAGCGACTGTCGAGAAGTGCTTGGCTGGAAATACGAACGAGCCTACGAGGAAACACAGAAGTACAAGGAAGGAAAATTCATTCTCGAGAAGTCCAAAATAGTCAAGGAAAACTGGTAGCAACATGAATAAGAAATATATGAGCCTCCATGCTGTGAATTGATGCTGTTGCGTGCGTGTTCATCGGTTGTTGCAAATATCTCCTCGTTTTCCAAGTGTGCATTCTTGTCGTTTTTTCTTCTGTGATTTGTTTATCTGTCAATGAATTGTGAATAATTCTGTTGTCATTTGTTGGTTGGTATTCATAAATTTAGCCCCTTTTGGTGGGATTAAATTTAGTTCTCTTCGTAGTGTGTTTATATGGTTTGCTTTTGAACTTAAATTGAGGTTTAGTGGAGTCTTGAATGAGTAATTGCAGATAATGTTTGAAATACATTCTTGTAAAATATTTTTAGCAACGGAGTTAGCTTGTTGCTAATACAAAGATCAAATGATTGGATTATGTAACTAATCAAGACATAAAGAAAAGCAGTTGGTCCACGTTAAGGAAGGTGATTGGATCAAATAACATAGAAAAAGATATCTCAATTATGCAACTATGGTGATGTCTGGTTGTTGGTAAACAATGGAATGGAATCTTAGTTAATACTTCTCTAACTAACTTGGTACGTGATAATTTCAAATACTTATTTTGCGAAATGTGAATCAATTTGGTCTCCATTTTAACCTAAATCTAAGTTTAGTTATTAATTTCACTCACTCGTTAATATGATATGAGGTATTGATTTGTTTGAAAAAACACATGAATATGATGTTTAAACGTGTTATTTTGAATAGGTGTTACTTCCTTGTGAGTAAAAAATTGTCTCTAAAAATCAAAGATGATTAAAGAACCCATTAAAATTCTGAGGTATAATACTTTCCATTGATGAGATGTTAAACCCCCTCAACATTCTACAACATTAAAGGGTGTGGTCTATAGAGAGAACATTTTGAAGACAAAAAAGCAATGCATAAAACAACCTAGAATGAAAGAATCAAGTGGCCCTGATTCAATTATGTATTATATACACAAATCAATTGAAAGAAATCTACTAAAAAAGGCTTCTTCCAATTCCAATCAATGCCTTTCAGAAAACAAATTCTACGAAATATCATCACATTACAGCTATCTTCTTTTTTGTTATCCACTTCTTTCTGGCATTTTCAATTGCTTCCTCGGAATGTAATGAAATGCGTACATTCTCAAGATTCTCTCAACCTTATAGTCGTCAATCTGCCCTGGGAATCTCTGACCTTCTCTCATCGTCCCATGCATTATTCTCTGACCGCTGCTCAGTGGGTCTTTTCATCTTCCCCATTTCCCGAGTAGCCATTCAATATTAGTTCTGCCATTCTAATAAAAAAATTATTAGTTCTAACACTCTTATTGTGAAACAATAACAAAACATTACAAAGTATATATCAACTAACTCCCCGCTTATGCATTTACCTTGAACTAAAAAATACACATTATTTTCATTCCCTCTCAATCCTGAGATTCAATTGCAAAAACAAAAGATCACTCTGGACTGTCTTCCACATATCACCTCTCATGTTCTCCAATTACTCGCTATCAAACTTGTCAAAGTTCACAAAACAGAACAGGTGAAAGTCTACCTAGAAAACTACAAAGGATGACACCATTGTTAACTCTCTCTGAACAAATGAAGCCGCCCAAACCAACCAATCCACTTGTGCCCCTTTCTTTCAGGTTTCTTCTCTTCATACATTAACACCCTTTACTCTCTTTCTCTCTGCATTTTTCTTGTTCCTTCTCTTTCTTATATCCGGTACTTAAATTACTTATTAACACTCTCATATCTATCCATGTGTTTTTAAATATAAGTATTCTCCTTTATTTTGCAAAATAAGCAACTGAAACTCGGTTTTCATCACATAAGCAAATAATGTTTACAGGGAAGTGTGTGGACTAGCTAACCAACTACCCTTGTATTGAGAAATTATATTAAGGACCATGTCCAAATGACAAGATCCTTGCATGCTTGTCAATTGCCATGTGTCCCAAAAGTGAATATAATAATAAAAAAGTAAAAACATAAATTTACTTTTGAGACACATGGCAAGCATGCAAGGATCCGATCCTTTGTAACTGGTCCTTAATATAATTTCCTCACTTATATGAATGAAAACCGAGTTATATGTACAGCCAATCACTTTTTAAATACTATAACCAACGCATTGGTAATATATAATAATACTGTAACTTGCAGGGTTTGGTGCCAATGTGTCATCTTCATCGTCCCATGACTGCTGCCAAAGTATTTAGACCACGAAGCTTTTGGCAGTCTTTTCTGCTGCAATCCATCAGCCATTAGTTAGTTCAAATTAAATATTCGAAGAAAAGGATTGGATGAAATGCTGAATATTAAGGTAAAGAAAACCGAGTTACATACAATCTCTAATTAAATCATATAACCAGCTCATTGCTATTATGTAAAATTAAACATAACTTGGGTTGATGCCAAGATTTCAGCCTCATCGCCTCATGACTGCTCCGGAGAGAAATATTGCTGCCAATTATTAGCCATTAGTTCATTTTAAAATTCAAAGAAAAAGATTGGATGAAATGCTGAATATTATGGTAAAGAAAACTGAGTTATGTACAATCTCTTATTGAATCAGATAACCAGCTCATTGCTAATATATAAAATTAAATATTACCTGGAGTAATGCCAATTTATCAGCCTCATCACCCCATGAATGCTCCCGAACATGAGCCAGCCTAGCCGGCGCCCCTCCCTGCTGCCAACCATTAGCCATCAGTTCAATTTTTAAAAAAATCGAAGGAAAAAATTGGATGAAATGCTGGATATCAAGGTAAAGAAAACCGTGCTATACACGATCCCATGTTAAATACGATAGCCAGCCATTGGCCATATGAGTTCAATTTTTATAAATTCGAAGAAAAACCTCATTGGTAATAATTATGCTATATTGGTGATTGAGGTCTTAGCTTAGTGGTTAGGATGGAAGCTGTGTATTTTAAAAGTCTCGGGTTCGAATCACAACCGGGGTAAGTTGGGGATTTTTCTTTCCATTTAATAATGTAAGCTCAAAGGAGGCAAATTTCTTTTTTAAAAAACTAAATATAATATATTGAAATATTACATCGGCTGATGTCAATTTATCAGCACCATCGCCTAATGAATGCTCCGGAGAGGGTGGAGACCACATAGCTGGCGATTTTCCCTGCTGCTAACCATTAGCTATTAGTTCAACTTAAAAATTACAAATTAGCATCCATTGAATAAAAGTTAAATAGAAAATCTCAAAACTTAGAAAATTACCTGAATCTATTCATATGTTTGGTAATACTGCTCTAAAAGAACAAAGGAACCGAATCGGAACCTAATGCACAAGTATTCATTTAGTTAAACACTTCAAAGTGTAATACCAATTAACTTGCAACTGATAACTTCATTAACAAATGACCGGGTAACAAGTAAATAGACTGTGATCACATAAATGAAACCGACAATGCTTGATGAAAATTAAAAAAAAATTGGCATTTTGTTCCTGTATTTAAGACTATAATCTTAATGTCAAGGAACCCCAAATTATGTACTTCAAACAATAAAAAGAAGTTGCAAACAAATTTTGTTATGCTGCCTAATGCATCAATTGGGTCCAGATTAATGTAACATACTTTTCGAGAAATCAACCCACAATATGAATGTTCTTAGAGGGGAATCAGACATAGAATCAACTCCAATATGATCATCACCATTCTAAGAAAAGCCAAGTCTAAATTGGAATGACTCGAACATAGCGAATCATGATTTGTCCACTGCTTACAACGCCCCATTGATCGTTTCCGTGACTAAGATTAAGATCGTAACCTTAATTTATCTTCCATAACCAAAATTGACAAATCAAAACGCCCAATTCTTCCAAATCAAGACTAGAAAGCAATAATGAAAAAAACCACTCAGATCAGATAAAGATGCACAAAACCATAACATAGACAACCTGAAAAAAAAAAAAGAGGGAAGGGAATTCCAGAACGCACAGGCGGAAAGAGGAGATTCTTCTTTCTTAAGGGGTTGATTTCAGCTTGTTAGAAAATAAGAGGATTGCTAGAAAATAAGAATGAATACAAACAATAAAAGAAATATTAATAATTTGAATTACATAACATGAAAATCGTAGAAATTAAAGTATTATAATAAAAAATCAAATATAAAATAATGAAATATTAAAATAAATCTTTTACTGGAAAATGGAAGAGTTCTGTTGAGGTCTGAATCTGTTTACTTAAGATAGATTTTATCCCGTATGATAAACTATCTCCCATGATATAATAATAAATGTTAGACGAACTCTATCAAGTATATATGCTGTCATTGAACGAAGGAATTTCAAGAATCTAAATATCAAAAACTTAATAAAATTGAGCAGAAAATCTTATAAAGCAAGAAGTATTTGTTATGCTCTGTACTTATTAACTAGAAAAATGAAATATATAGAAACAAACGAAGGGGATAATGAGCGGCCATGCTCATTTTTCAATTTCATTGAAATTTGTGCATTCTACAAATCAATCTTAATTGGCCTTATTTTATTGTAATATAATAAATTATATTATTATTAATATTTTCTTTTAATTTTTCAACACAGTTTAAGTAAAACGAGATCATTAACTTTACACAAAATTAATCATATCCCTAATTCAATGTGAACTCCAAATAAAAAGAAGATCCTAATCAATCCAGTAATAAACTGAAAATAATGTCATAAATACAAAATGTATAAGATTTATTAAATTTTAATCTTTGTTAAATTTGTAACTTTCAAGCAAATTAAATATTTATTGAAATTTAATTTCATTATGGAATTCACATATCTCGATCATTAAAATTGAATAAATGATTGAAATTTACAAATGTATCACCTATCAAATTTAGAGAATACTTATCCATGCAAAATAGACAAATCCTAATATGACACTACCTATTCACATGCCTTCAAACTCATGAGTTGTTAATCCTGAAAGGTGATGGAAATCAATCCTAAACAAGATTCTTCAAGCAATAATGCCGAACTTAGTTTTCGCCAAAATAGAGTTCGAATTTGAATATAACTACTAGAGATGCAAATGTAGCTTTATCTCTTATATTTATATATCATCTTGAATTACTTTATGATCAGCTTTTTGTGTTTAAACTTTAAATTCCAGTTTAGCACATGAATAACCTAATACAATCAATTAGATCTAAATTTGGTAATATCAACACCTAAGAACACACAAAAACAACACTAATAACATGTAGTAATAACAACTCACCTTGTTGTTTAACCCTAGATGTTTAATATATAATACATACACATAGGCCTGGTCGTCTGTCATTTTCAGGCCCTGCACAAAACAATATATGAACCTATACACTAGAAACATTGATAAAATTATCATTTAGTTATAAGAAAAAATATTTATATATTTAATTAACGTATTTAAATGATAATTAATTATATCTAGTTATTTTTCCGAATTATAAAACTAAAAAAATGAAATGTAGTTGTTTTTTCGGAAAATAAAACTGAAAAGTGAAATGAGGAATAAAAACAATTAAAATATTGACGTCGTTTGGTTGCTTAATGAGAAGCTCCTTTTTCTTATTTTAATCAAAGAAAACAATTTAGGAATTAAAAGGGGTTATTAAACTTCCAAGAGTCGTTTAGTTGGCGAAATAGCTATTCCGTGGAATAAGAGAAAAATGAAAGGAAAAAGACAAAGTATTTGTCTAAAATCTGTCGTCGGGATGGAATAATTATTCCTAGCTATCATATAACTCATAGAATAGCTATTCCTTCTCGAGATAGAGAAACAACTATTCCATGAATTGTATGATAACTGGTTATAGATATTCCATCCCGACAATGATATCTAGGCAAATACTTCACATTTTTTCATCTATTTTTCTCATATTCCATGTAATAGTCATTCCGCCAACCAAACAAGACCTAAATGATGTTTTATTTTACTTATTATAAGTGGTTTAGTTGTAAAAGTTTAACTAAAACTTTTCATGCCTTTTATAATTGCTATTGTCTATGGATTTTAAATAGACTGGCTTGTTTTAGTGCTTTTACATCTCTTTAAGAGGTACGGCAAATCATATAATAATCATCAACAATACCCCAAACATCAAATAGCAACAATAATAGTTTTACCAAACAAAACCTTAATGTTTGCTACTGTCTCTGCTACAAAAAAAGTTTGAACATTGAAAACAGCAATAAATTTTTTAAAAAAATTTAAACCCCTTAATGCTATGCCCTGGGCGGGCACCGCCCTGGCACCCTGCCCAAAACCAGGTGATTTCAATCACAGGGGGCTGGACTATCTCCAGCCACTGCCTGTCAACTAGCTACGTTAGCACGTTAAAACTTCCTCCCTGGTTTGGCCATTGGCTTCAAATGGTAATATATCACTTCCCTATTTGCATCGTTCTTTGCTAGTTAGCATCAAGAACTGAGTTGCCAAATCATCAAAATATAAGCTTAATAAGATCAAGATGTAATACAATATCAATGTTTATCAGTAGAAACAACCATGAATAAATGAATCAAGTAGCACTCATCGAGTGCCCCAATTCTGTACTTTATATACACAAATCAATCAATTGACATGGCATCCATTAAAAGAAAACAACTAAAAAAATGGCTTCTTCCAATTCCAATGCCTTTCAGAAAACAAATTCTAAGGGAATAGAATCTACTAAATATCACATTACAGCTATCTTCTTTTTCGTTATCCACTTCTTCTTGGCATTTTCAATTGCTTCCTCCTTCAACCTTACGAGTTCTCGGAAGCATAGATTATACTGCATGTCGATTGCATCCAGCTCAAGCTTTAGCCCATCCTCGTCCTGCATATTTTCCGCGGGTTTCTCATCTAATGTGAGGTCTGAACCCAAATCAAACGCATTCATTTGAAATATGTAGTCGGAAGAACCCGAGAGATTGTTGGTGCTTTCTTGTGAAACGATTGTCATGTTAACTTCAGTGGAGATATTGGAACACATTGATCCTTTATTTGCTTGGCCCTTCATGGTATTGGAGGATAAGAAATCATGCTCTCCTACTGCCTTGGAATGTTCATCGTTCTGTGAACTAACAGAACCATTAGGTAAAGTTAAACAACTACCGTTCGATGGACTCCATCGAGGAACAAGCTTCACTATCAACGCATCGATCAACTCAGCAATGACAACCACATTCTCGCTTGACAAATCGAGTTGTTCAACCATTTCCTCAGCAATTGAAATCGTGGTATCGGAGTCGAGATAAAAACTGAAATGAATGTTCTTCACTCCACCTGCCACAATAACAGCTTAGTTTAGGTCCTCGTTTAAGGAAAAAACAGAATTTGCCAGCTCATAAAGAAGATGAACCCAACTCACCACATTGTTCGATGATACGCAGAGTCAATGAAACTGTATTATCATCATTTCTCTCTCCTCTCAGCCTGAACTCGTTGCTCTTAGTGAGCCTTCGAAATTCTGAATTTGCAGACAGCAAAGCCTCATCGATGCTTCTCGTACAAGAGCCTATTGAAAGCTTCTTGTGGTGATTATCGATGTCCATGGGATGGGATTCTGATTGCAGTGCGTTACTTTTTATGGACATGATATCTGGAAACTCAGAAGAAGCAGATACAGGCTCCTTTAAGCTTTCAGTTGCTAAGAAAGGGTCTTTCAAGAGCTCACTGGCAGGAATTCTCATGGATGCAGGGACTAGACACTTCTCTATGAACTTCATAACATGAGGGTCATTCACTTTACCAAGAGAAGCAGGCTTAATTCCCTGATATAAAGAAGTCAACAAATTAGATCAAAAGCTAACTGTATACGAAGCAGCAAATGATGTGGCAACTTAAGCTCACCGAAGTAACTTTCTTATAAATCTGCGCGGGATTTCTGCATTCACTGTATGGGTATTCACGAGTGACCATCTCTAACATGCACAAGCCAAATGAGTAGATGTCAACAAGTTCATTATATTCCTCTTCATAGAGCTCTGGTGCCATGAATTCTGGAGTGCCTGTTGTATGAACAGTATATGCCAACTCTCAGTCTAATAGTTTGACCAGATATATTGGGCCTCAAGGAAAGAAGTAAACAGTTACCTATAACACTTCGGGCAGTGGCCTGTTGCATCACAGTTGCTAGTCCAAGGTCACCGATTTTAACTTCTCCATTGTTTCCATTAACAAATACGTTGTCACATTTTAGATCACGATGAATGATAGGAGGGTCATGACTATGCAAGTAATGTAAACCTCGAAGAATCTGTCTAGCCCAGTTTTTAATGGCCTTGATATCAACACATTTGTGCTTCTTACGGTACCTAATTACCGATACCAAAAACGCACATACACAACAAAGATATGAAAGGTTTAGAATGTTGAGAAATATGAAAGAAGGTAATACAGATAAGGCACTGACACTCACTGCCTCAAACTTCCAGAAGTGAATAGTTCTGTTATCATGTTGATAGTCTTGTTCTTATCATCCACCCACGAATAACAAAACTTCATGATATTTTCATGTTTCAATGCTTTTAGCAGGTGAACCTCAGAATATAATCGTTCTAGCTGATCTGGTGACTGCAACACATCTTCAATACTCACTTGATTCCAAGCAACCTCAACTCCATCAACTTCATCAAATGCTCTATATCTAAGAGAAGTGTACAACAAAAAAAATGGCTAAAAAAACCTACGAATTTATTTTCTAGAACTCAAAAAACAGAGGGTACTAAAACCAACTTAACAGAAAACAAGAAAGCCAAAAAGATGAGTTGCAGAATCATACACAGTCTTGAATGCACCTTTCCCCAAGATTTCATCATACTGATTGAAAAACCAAAAACAGAAAATCACATTACTAAACCACAGCAAGATAAATCCAAAAGGTATTAGGTCGGCTTAGACAGTTAACAAATAGTATAATTACTCTACACTTTGATAACCAGACATCAGCACACATATACTAAGCATTCACTGACACACACATCCAGCTAAGCTTAAAAACCCTATTTTTCAGTATCAACATATACTAATGTTCCAATCAAGTTCTCATTCTTCACATCAATACCGTTTTGTTGATTATTTTCTTTCAAAAGCAAAAGAAAAATAGGTATGAAAGAGATAAATTCGCATAAAGCATACCCGTATATACCGGCCGGTCGGGTCTTTCTCTGCAAACTCACCATCACCATCATCGTGCGAACCGGAATCCATTATCAACAAAAATTATATAATAAAAGCCCCCAAAAACAACGAGTAGTAGAGCCAGACAAACACTCGCACCGCTAAATATAAAAAATCGCAAGAAAACAAAAGAATAAATGACGAAGGAAGTATAATGACACCCTATTAAAGCTTAACACCGAAAGGAAGGGAAGAAGATGGAAGGCAACAAAGTCGTTTATTCAGCTGCTGTTCAGAGAAAGCCTCACAAGCCACCGAGTAGGAATCGAACGCCGATCGGAATCGGAATCGGCATCCAAAATTGAGAAAACTCATCTGAAATTCCCGGAATTCCAAATCCATAACCAAATTCCTCCTACGAATTGATTTATAATCGATGCTCATTCGACACCTACGTAAACCCATATCGCCGTCAACATCTTCCCCGTCTCCGATCCTGATTAGAAAGAGAGAAAGAAGCCCTAATTAAGGAGAAAAAGAATTGAAAAAAAAAAAAAGAAAATTTAAAGTAAAAGCAAATTAGGGGAAAAACAACTCAGCAAAGAAGAAGTATGCTCTGGGTGGGATAAGCCACGCATTAAAAAAAAGGCGCGTGTTGAGGACGAATCTAATTTGTATTATATTTATTTTTTCAATTTGGGAATAATAATTGATGAATGGGGTTGTCCCTTTTTCACGGGATAGAAAAGGTATAAAACTATAGATCAAGCTCAACTTGTCCAATTTCACTAGACTTTTCTTAATTTAACCGTATTTAGTTTTTAAAATTGAATTTTCTAATGGAAATATCTTCAAATACTATAGTATTCTTTAGAATAAAACACTATAAATTTTTCAATAAGATTTGTTTTTATATGATACTTTTGAAAGCGTTTGAGTCCCTCTAAAGGAGGACAACAATTATATAAAATAATAGATTTTAGATTAGTAGATAAAATTTGATCAAATTTTCCTTTGAGAAATACATTTTTATAAGAAATTTAGGTTTGAATCCTAGATCCGTTACCTTTATTTTAAAATGCGTGCCAGTTGAGTTAAACTTGAAATTGAATTAAAATATGCACTTGATTTTATTTTTTTATTTTAGATCTTATAAAATACGTTGTTCAAATAGATTTTAAGAAATATACTGGTTAAATTTGTTGAACCTATAATTTTGATTCCTAAAATTTTAATAATGCTTGGATTTCAACCAAATTTAAATTTTTTTGGTTCTTTTAGAAAACATATCTTTGTGCAGTTTTAGTAAGATTTGTTTATATTTATTATCAAAAAAAAAAAAAAAGATTTGTTTATATTTAATCAGAAATAAAATTGCAGTTGTGTGCTTCTTGGATTCTGAAATTTGTGAAGTAGTACTACATTAATTTAGTTTTTAATTTTATTTTTTTAGGGAATTTAATGTATTTTTTAATAGGTTTCTAGAATAAAAATATCAACAAATATTCCACAAATGTTAGTTTTTGTTTTTCTTTCAATTGTTATAATTGCATACTAGTGGGAATAACATCTTTATCTTTAGAAAAGAGACACGTTATTCATGTACTTGATATAAATATTGGCATATAATTGTATAAAATAATCGATAGATTCATACCTTCTAAAAAAGTGAAGTATTATTTTTTATAAATCCACACGGTAAACAAAATTTTTACCAATTCATATGTAGATGAACTAATCATAGAGTTTAAATACGTTTTTGAAACTCATATTTATGCATAAATGAAAAAAGTGAGTGTAACACAATTATTTTCATTCATTCAAAAGATGAAAAAATAAATAATGGAAATAATTTAAAAAATTTGAGGTCATAATATCATCTTTAGTAGTTAATGGATTCCAAGTCTAGGTGGCATGTGAAATAGAAGTTCTTATTGATGATGTGACTATAATTTTAAAAATAAACATTGTATATTTTTAATATAGGAATGGTTTTTTATCTATTCAATTTTAAATAGTATTTTATTGTAGACAATATCTATTTGGTTGTCTACATCTAGCCAATCAAATAGACATTTTTTACAATAAATGATGACACATATGTACCACATCATATAGGAAAGATGGACTAGACAAGCTACTAAGATACATTTTCAAATTGATTGTTCATTCTTACTTATATGTCAAGACAATTCGTGGAATGTAAATTATTAAAGATGCTCTAAACAACAATAATGCAGTTTTCTATATAGTATTATTATTGAAGTTGTGATGTCTATTTTGATATAAATTATGCACTGTTTAGGCCATGTTATCTTCACCTTCAATTTGATTAAGTTTAGTTCAGTTAAGTTCAGTTAAGTTCAATTCAGTTCAGTTAAGTTCAGTTCAGTTAAGTTCAGTTCCGTTCAGGTCCATTAAGTTCAGTTAAGTTCAGTTAAGTTCAGTTCAGTTAAGTTCAGTTCAGTTTCGGTCTATTAAGTTCAGTTTCAGGTCCATAAATTTTAATTTTAATAATAATTATTCTAATTAATCTTTAATAAAAATTAATAGTAATAATAATAAAAAGAAGAACAAAGATAAAAAATTTAATAGAAAAATAATTATTATTTAATGTAATTAATATTGATTATAAATATAGAAAAAATAATTTTTAAATAGTGAGAAAAACTAGTGTTATTGATATGATAATAGTATTAATGTAACTATAATATACAGTGGCGAAGCCACATGTTAACATGTGGGGTTCAATGACCTCACTTTTTTTTGAAGAAGTGGTATAAATTTACTAGTAAATTGTATTTGGATCCCATTAAAAATTAATATTGGATCCCATATTAATATTAAAATCACACATTTATTTTAGAAAAATACGTTTTTTTACTAAATGTCTTTATATCTTTATAAATTTAGCTCTAGTATTTCTTTTACAATTTTATTGTTCACTAAAAAATATTCACCATTATTATTTCTAAA
>CATIWQ010643012.1:0-27165 GCA_949673415.1 Euphorbia schlechtendalii
ATATATATATATATATATATATATAAATAAGTTATTAATTTTAGAAAATATGCATATTTGATCATAATGTCATTATTGAAAAACTTTGATTTGAATGACATAAAATATGTCATTCTATTTTACGTAATGAAAATTTTCAAACAGTATACATTATACTCCTAAAACGAATTAATTGTGAATGAGAAATTGAAAATATAAAATTTGAAAATCTGTCAAACTTTGATGCATTAGCTATGTGGAGATTTGGTGCGGATACAACTTTTATCTTTACTTGCTCATCAAATTTTAATTTGAGGAATAATGAGTTTTAACTCTATTAATCAACTTAACTTTTCGTAAATTATATGTTTTATGATCATCAGTATGCAGTGGTTACAAAATTTTATATTCATTTAACTAAATATCATGTTAATGTCCGATACTCTATCTAGGAAAATAATTGTTTAAAGCCATAATCAAACCAAATGTAAAGTTGTTTCATCTCTCCTATTATTGGGAGAGAGTAAAGCAAATATTTTCAATACATACATTTCTTTTTAAAATAAAATGTATCTATTTAATCAACTTTAAATTTCAAATTTAGAGTATTTAATCAACTTCATTTTGTAGCCTTGGGTAAATATACTATTTGATCTAGCTTATGTAAAAAAAACTTATAAAGGTATTTATTCTATTTTCACACTCACAAATCCAAACAAAGTTTACTCTATTCTCTATTATGGAAAGGATTGTAATTTAAATAGAATGAATAAGATGAGCATCACAATGGCGAAGATAGTCAAATCTCTATTACTTCATTAAGATGAACAACTCTAGCAATAAATGCGCTATAACATTAGTGTCCCTAGAATTCAAGCTAAAACCACCTGACATAAAGGTTTGAGCCAACATTCTACAATCCAAAACTATAGATGCAAAATAAGAGAAACCTGTTTCATAATTGACCAAAGTATTAAACAAAACCATGCTGTCCATTTTAAAGTCCACATGCTGATAACCAATTAAGATCCTTCAACCAATATATAGCCTCTCAAATTGAAAGTGCTTCTTCATCTTCTAAAATTGAGACTTGATCAATTAAACACCATGACTTTCCACAAACAAAATTGCCACCTGCATTACACACGATGATCTCGTAAGTAACCTAATATCCATTGTAAAAAATGACGACATCCTTATTACACTTAACGAAAGGCAAGTGAGGCGGATCCCATCTTCAAACAGTAGTGACATTTACACCATTCGCAAAAAGTTGAACCTGCTGCAGATGAAAGGAATACTGATGTTGAAATCCATCCGTTTTGGACTGCCACTTCACCAGCAAAATCCGTGATACGCTGCATCGAGGCCGAAGTAGCCATCCAAAGCACCGAACAAGGCTGAGTATGAATGAGTTGCCAAACTTGCTCATTCTTGACCATCCACCCAAATTGCCCAAATCAAGTGAAAAGCATGATGCGTAAATAAATTAAATGCTTATATCTTAGCCAAATTTCAAAAAAATTCACAATGCAAACCTACAGAGCGATGAAAAAGTACTATCAAACAAAGCTCAAACACGACGTGTAAAAGAGCATTCGAAGGATACATGAAAAATTGATTTCACTTCAAGGTTGCAATTCGGACAATAAAAATTATCCACCATGTGACGTTGCATTAAGTTAACGCGAACCGGGAGAACATTAACTATAACTAGCCATATAAAAGTCCAAAGTTTCAGTGGAAGATTTAAGCCCTATAGCTTATTTCATAGAAAGGAAACAATGGCAAATTAGAGGACCGAATGCAAGATAAACAACGATAAGCTCTTTTAGAGGCAAGACTACTAGCTTTAGGTTTAGCAATATTACTCTTCACTTGGTTAAGTTCGATTACGCTTGTGATGGTATCATGAGAAACAAATTCAACGGTAGCGAAAATCAAAGTTTCAAGCCTCTGTAATAAATTATATTGTGTTAAAATATTATCTCATTTATGATGGATCGTATATTACTTTTGTATGGTTGATTATTTCCAATTTGTAAATATTTTTATTGAAATATTATTATTATTATTATCAATTTATGATGCGGTTACGAAAAATAATTTCCAGAATATACATTAATTGTAAGAACATATAATAATATCAATACCCATATATTTTTATAATAGAAAATTAATATAAAATTTATGTTTTATTTAGAGATTATTTAACTTTCTGCCAGTTCTATCTTATATCCATCTCAAATATTGCAATAAATGAAAAACTTTAATCTGTTGTCCAGTTGCCTTCCTTATATGATCAAACAAACACTACACTAACTGATGAAAGAAAACCGAATACAAAAATCTATTTATATACATGTATTTTTATTCAATTAATCGGTTTAGTGTTACTAGAAATAAACTTAAACACCAATTATTAGATAGGGGATTATATTTATTGGTTGAGGTTTATGGGTCCACAGTAAATGATCATATAGATTGCGGGAATATCTTCTACAAGTTTACTCTAAAGTTTTTCACAAAGTACAATTTTACCTTTATTAACACCAATGTGTTGAGGTTGAAACAACCTAGTTTCTTTTTTAACAAAACTCTAGCCCATGGTCACTTTTACTCCAAGTTTTAAGACAAATCCAGTTATGGAAATACTTGGTGTCAACGTAAACCATAGAAGTGTAATTGGAAGTCATAGCAATGTTTTTAAAATTGTACCGATCGGTTCAAAAGGTAAACTGTGAACTATTATTAAATTTGGTTATATTGATTAAAAAGAACAGATTGGCAAAAAACCTCAGGTTTAGCGTTTAAAGGTAATGTATAAATTACTTCAAGTAATATTTTAATGTAAATTATCTTTATTATGTTGAATAAAAATGCTATAAGCACATTGGTTCGAGGTTAACATTCTTAAATACATTTAGATGACATCAATATATTGATAAGAAATCACGGAAACACATTTTTATACATATTATATAAATGTATTTTTATAGCAAAATTATTGAATTTTAAAATTTTAATAATTCCATAAAAGTTGAACTGGTTCTACCACAAACAAATAATTTGATTTGTCTGGTGTATGAGATATACTTATGATTGCATTGGCAAAATATTCATATAGCAAACATATCTGCAACATATCAATTTTTACTGGATGCCATAATTAAGATGCGTTCTTATTAGCACTGCCTATCTTACCACAGTTAATGTCTCGAATATTTTCAGAAATGCGGTCAGCCGGTCACAACTACAAAAGCATGGTGAAAATTGTTTTACCAAATTTTTACCCGTCAGTAAAATTGTCCAAACACAATCACTTATTACTTTTGTGTATTGCCTAGGAGTGCAAAAAAGCAGCCACATATGTTCGGTGTTATCAATTACATGGAGGGATAAAGCTATTTTGTTACGAAATTTTGAAGATAAAATTAGGTAAATTTTATCGTATACCCCTATAAACAACCAAGTGTGAACCCTTAAGCATTAGTTACTTGACTAACATTGTCATACCCCTAAGCCATTATTTCGTAATCTGTAATTTGTAAGAAATACAAATAAAATAATAATATTAATAATACAATTACTTTGCTTAATTAGCATAAAGAAGTAATTAATCTCCAATTAAAAATTAGAAAGAGAGGGGCAACAAGGTCTACGAGGGGGTAGGTGTGAGATTGACCAAACCATCTCCCATTTCTTTCCTTTTAATCACATATAAATACCCCTTTCATCTTCTTTATTTCTCAGCTTGACGTTTTCTTTTACAGAGAACTACAAGCTTCTAAATCTAATCCCTAATAAATTTCCTTTCTAATTCTCTCTTCAATTCCGGCATCATTTTTAGTAGAAGATGCAGGCGATTTCTCCTTCCTCTCCGCTCAAGTCTTTACTCCCGACTCACCGCCGGTTAGGCCGCGTCAGTCGCAGTAACAAATTAGTCGTTCATTGTATCTATCGTTCCGACTCCGTTCAGTTCCCTAACGGCGTCGGCACCAGCCGAGCCGACTGGCAAAGCTCTTGCGCTATTTTGGCCAGTAAAGTCGTTGCTCAGGAACAACCTACGGATAAATCTGGCGGTGATTCTAGCGGCGGAGCTGACCATATTGCGGCTGTGAATGGCCATAAAACTTCGATAGATCTTGATTTAGTTCCTCTGAAGAAATCGTCGACTGGTGAGGATGAGAATAATAAGGTGATGAAGGCTCTGTCTATCACCGATCTATCTCCTGCTCCGATGCACGGCTCTCAGCTTCGTGTTGCTTATCAGGGAGTTCCTGGTGCGTACTCTGAGGCTGCCGCTGGTAAAGCTTATCCGAATTGTGAAGCAATTCCTTGCGATCAATTTGAGGTTGCTTTTCAGGCGGTGGAGCTCTGGATTGCAGATCGAGCGGTTTTGCCTGTTGAGAATTCATTAGGCGGATCGATTCACAGGAATTACGATCTGCTTCTCCGTCACCGTCTCCACATCGTCGGAGAAGTACAGTTGCCGGTCCACCATTGTCTCTTAGCTCTCCCCGGCGTTCGTAAGGAGTACATTAACCGAGTGATTTCCCATCCTCAAGCTCTCGCGCAATGCGAGTTAACTCTCACAAAACTCGGGTTACAAGCCGCGAGGGAGGCAGTGGACGACACAGCCGGCGCCGCCGAATACATAGCCGCCAACAACCTCCGCAACACGGCGGCCATAGCCAGCGCACGCGCGGCAGATCTGTACGGCCTGCAAATATTAGCAGATGGAATCCAGGACGATTCAAGCAACGTCACGCGATTTGTGATGCTAGCGCGTGAGCCGATAATCCCTCGAACTGACCGGCCGTTCAAGACGAGCATCGTGTTTGCTCACGATAAGGGAACCAGCGTGCTTTTCAAGGTCCTCTCGGCTTTCGCCTTCCGAAACATCAGCTTAACGAAGATCGAATCTCGGCCTCACCGGAACCGGCCGATTCGGCTGGTGGACGACGCCAACGTCGGAACGGCAAAACATTTCGAATACATGTTTTACGTCGATTTCGAGGCGTCAATGGCGGAGGTAAGGGCGCAGAACGCGTTGGCGGAGGTGCAGGAGTTCACATCTTTTCTGAGGGTGTTGGGTAGTTATCCTATGGATATGACTCCTTGGTGCCCTTCAAGGGGTGACTAGCAAATCCACCGTAGAAAACGAAAAAAAAAAAAAAAAAAGAATTCCAAAAAGGAACCTTCGAAGTGTTATAATTTACACAAAAATGAAGCATTGATTAATTTAATTTTTTGGGATTTCTTTTTTAAAAGTTGTGAGTTATTTTTAATCAATTCATTAAAATTTATAAGCAAAATGTTGGGTAAATATGTTTTTGTAAAATTTGGGTGTTACGTGTAAGAATGTGAATACCATTGGGTACTCAACAACCCCTTCTTTGTATGTTCAATTTGTGGGGAGACCTTGTGAAAAAGAAAGCTTTTATTATTAAACATTTTAGCCATTCTTCTGTTATTTTGTCTAATTGGTTTACGAATATGTTGATTTGTTTATGGATTGTTTTAGTCATTATATTTTTTTTTTTTTGTGTTGTAAATCAAATGGGGGATTGGTTGCTTCTCAATGTGTCCTCTGTGGATTGTCATTTCAGTGTCATCTATAAATGTCTATGTTAGCAACTTTTTTAGATTTTTTTTATTGATTGCAACATCTGTTTATGTACTTCAGTTATATGCTTTTGCAATTCGAACTTATGACCAAAAAAAATGTGATCGAAGATTTATTTATTTATTTTGGGGGTTGATCAAGTTTTTTTATAGTAAATATTATTTTTGAACAGAATTTTATTAGAATTTTAGAAGCCATTATTTTCCAAAAAGGAAATCAGGGCTTATTGTAATTAATCATGTCACATTCACTTTGATTAGACTCCGAATTATAATTGTTCATACTAAAAGATGAAATTAGATATTTAGCATAAGTGCCAATGATATTCAAATATACTACTTGTCAAATATAGTTAGGTGAATGGCACTCTCTTGCTCAATATTTATTGTCTAAAAGAAATTAAGATCAATACCCGGTAAATATAGTTTAGGGTGACTTTTAAAATAATTAAGTTAAAGATTAATGTATTGAATGAATCATATTGGAATGGTTGATAGTATATAGATTAAAACTCTATTAACTTTAGAAAAGAAAATACAGCATTCTGAACTCAAGCCAGTCTAGTCCCACTGAAACATCAAAGGTTGACTTACAAATTGAAGGCATTGAAAAGTCTTTCTGGCAGGCAGGAGATACGAAAAGTAGATAAAAGGTGTAGCTGCCAAGTAATTGGTAGGTAGATCCTTCCTTCTGCCTTTCATGTTGGAATTTTAGAAAGGGCTGCTGCTGGCTACATCGTTGTCACTTTGCGGCAATTTTAAAATTCAGATCAGGTTTAGAGTTTAGACATTATTGGGGGATTCATCTATTTATGCGTTTCAAAGCTCACCGAGACTAACATTTTTAGATAGTATTTTGCAGGCGTTTTAAAAATTGGCCTGTTGGGCAGTCCAGATGACTCCTAGTTAAAATTTTTCAAATTAGTTGCGCACTTTGTTATTTTCAATTTCAGATAGATGGGCAATTTTGAGTATTCGAAAAAAATATAACTTTTATCATTTTAAGTTTTTCATGATGGGTAAAATCATTGGGCAAGACAATAATTTATAAATATGGTTAGTGATAACTCGGTATCGTTTCCCAAGCGCCTGATGGCTAAGTCTTCACTCCATGTGAGTGACCTGGTCACGCCGGGTGACGATGTCACCTCAATGAGTCCTTCCTAAGCAATGAAACTCAGTCTTAGGTGGACTCTATCTCTTGTCACAAAATATATATTCCAAGTAGGAGTGAAACATCAGTGATAGATATTGACTCCATCACTGATTGAGCTAATATAACTCCTATAAAAGGACATCCACTACACATAAGAGGACACAATTCATACTCACTCGAATCTTATTATTCTCAGCCTCCTTTAATTTCATCGCTAACTTAAGCATCAAAGAGGCTACGCCGTTCACACGGCTAGCTCCCCTTAGTCACCCCTTGTTTTGAAGATTCCAACCACCGTACAGGGAGGATGACACAAGATCAACATTCTATGAAGATTGACGCGTGAGAGACACTTTCTTACACCAATCTTTCAGTGGTGCGATGAGCATGGAGTAAAAGAAATTTTTTATTCCCAAAAACGTATAAACTTTTGTTTTAGCCAACTAACACAACCTACGCCACAGATGGCTAGCCAAATCCTCAACACCAGGAGCGGAGAAACATAACAAACAACCACTTCCACAACGGTGACATCTACAACATCTACTATGTCATCCCATAAGACCTCCCATTCCAATGTCAACACCCTGCCAATTACCACAAACAATGTTACCTTCTTCGAAAGTGTGGCACAAAAGTATCAGATGATGCCGGAAGATCAAGGATAAATTAGGTGCAACTTATTCGGGCTACTTAACAGCTCAGGCGGCACCACAATGGCCGGTCACACGGTTAGCAAATCATACCACAATAGCATGGGCAGCCATCCCACACCCGGATATCCACCCATATGGTCACAATGATAGCCGGTGCCCATTCTATTTCCCACACCCGCCTTCTCCATCCCCCCGCAACAAACACCTGTCAATAATCCCCCTCCATAAATAACCGGATTAAAGGGCGGGAATCCTTCATCCCAACTTGGGCGGATCTAATGGGGTTGACCAAATGTCTCGAAACAGTCCAAAAATAGATTCTTGATAGGATGCCATCCGGCTACATAAGAGGAACCTTCCACCCGGCCTACCACCACATGCGGTACCACGAAGGAAGGCCGCCACCACCTCTTTACGTGGCACCCCCACCAGGATGAGAAAAGAGCTACCTGAATGACCTGGAGTTCCTTAAGATGTTGAAAGAGGGGCTCAACCACTTCGCGGTCACTATGCACAAACCCCTTCTAATGACCTCATACTCCCCATTCAGCGTGCAAATCCAAAATGAAATGTTAAATCCCTATGTTAGAATACCATACTTTGGTAACTACAGTGGAGCCCATGTGAAAACATTTAATTACAAAATGGACTTAGCACACGTCTCAAAGGCCCACGTGTGTCGGTACTTTCAAAACATCCTCATAAGACCGACTACTTATTGGTTTAATGCACTACCATCCGGCTCAATCAACAACTAGGAAGAGATCCAACAAAAATTTTGCACGTAGTTCATTGGATCAATACCAGTTGGAACCACGTTGTGAACACTCCATAATGTCAAGCAAGCCCACAATGAATCTCTATGAACCTACATCGAGCGGTTTAACCGAGCCTGCCTCCAAGTGCGAAATATTGATTTTAGCATCGTAAAAGAAGCCATGATCAGAGGCACCCAGAATAAATGATTGAGAGCAAAAATCTTACAAAGGAATCTGACTAAACTCCAACAAATGATGAACATCGTGAAAGGACACATCAAAATCGATGAGTTGTAGCATCCTAGAGAACACCAACCGGTTAGCAACCACCCTAGGTCTGAAGACCAAAGGTCTAAAAGAGGGAGGGGTAACATTTTAAGGAGTAGTAGAAGAAAAGACTATATCAGCCCCATCCCAAGTGGTAGGCCGACTTTAAACACCCATTTGAGCAACATACTGGTCGCCATATAGAAGGGAAATGATAAAAGAAGCCTCTATTACCCAAGAGTAACTGCCTAATCATAATTAGGATGGTACATAACCAAATATTGCAAATTTCACAGAGCAAAAGGCCACCACACGGATGACTGTTGGCCTTAAACGGCTTAATATAAATAGCAAAGGGGGGTGAATGCGTTTCTTGTTTCTTTTTAAGGTTTATAAAAATTTGTTGCCAAGTTCAATTTTTAGATGCATGTTGAGTGAAAATAGCTGAGTTGGGTCTAAAAACTATAAAATGCTCAACTTCGCTTGCATAGTTTATCTTCAATCGCTGTTGTGTACTTTACTCAGCTCGAATTGGTTTTTCAAGCAACACTTGTAAAAAAGAAAGAATGATGAATGAGATATGCGCAGCAAAGATAAGCGAATAAGGATAGAACGTTAAAACTTGAGATTAATCCTGGTTTAGCCCCTAGCCTACCTCCAATCCCCGAATTCCTTTATGAGCTTTAATCCACTAGTGTTTCCTCCCTTCCTTAGGTGGAGAAGCCTTTACAATGGGTTGATAAGATTACAAAAAGTACATTTCTTTCCAACTACCTTTCAACCACAGTTTAGGTTCCCTTACTAAATAGTCACTCATATTTCTTAAGAGAAAATATGAGTGTTATCTTAAGTGTTATCTCTCTATTAAAAATAGATTTGGACAATTTATGTTTGCTTGATTGCTTGAGTTGTAGTTTCTGAAAGCTGGGATTGATTGAATAGAGTTTCACCTCTTGAAGAAATTCGAGGTGATTCACCAAGTTTGAACGTCTGCTTTAGTCTTCTATTTATAATTGAAGGTCTTGGAAGTAACCGTTGCAAACTTCTCATCCTGACAGCTTCCTCAATTTCTCTTTTCTTCAAATCTTTTGAATTTCCCCGTTTAAAATAAATTCCAGGATGTTTAGAGATAAAGATTTCAAACGTTGAGGCACGAGATTAATCCGTTATCCAATGCGTCAAAAACTTGTTTATCTTCAAGCAATCTATTCTGATAGAGAGGCGCGTGAGATGCAGCGTGGAATTCTATAATTCGTTGACTTGCTGACGTTGCAGAGTTGCATGGAGACATTGAGAAATGGTGCATGTCAATGGATTCCTTTTATCTTGGATGTTAATGGGGATTCTCCAAAATTTTGTACTAACACCTTTTTTTGCGAGGACCACTTAAATATCTTCTTTAATTTCAGTGCCTTTTCTCCTAAAAAGCATGAAAGGAATATTTCGTTTCTCATAGAAGCCATTATACGTATATGTGTTAAATATTTCTCTAAGTGTCGAAAAGAACTCAGCTTTCAACTTTGCTGAGTCTATATCTTGTAAACTATGTAATACTAAGCTTAACTCAACTTTTCTTACTCTAAGCCATAACTTAGTTAATATCTCAATAAACTGAATTGGTTTCCCTTAAACATCCTCAAGTAAACTTGATTAATTAAGAGTCTACTTAGTACTCAATTAATTTCACTATCCTAATCAGCTTGTTATTTCCAAAGCGTTTTAAGTACTGTGAGGTACTATTAACTTGGGTTCAACAACGAGCGTCGGGTCCTACCAGACGAAGTCTGCCAGCTTATAAAGGAAGGCAAGCTGGAGCAATTTATCAAAGGCAACACTATGCGATCTACAAATGCCAACAAAAGAGACATGGAAGATAAAATATCACCCAAATGGCGGACCAATGGAGTGATCCTCATGATCGGGGGAGGACACGACTCACAAGTGTTGTCATCGGGGCTAAGTGGCCACAGTGCCTGATAAGTGTATAATTACTCTTATTATCAATATAATTTTACACACTAAACACTATAGTTTAAGTTATTTTTATACTTCATATAAAAGATTTCACGTGGTATGTAGTTGTTTTTTGTGTAAATGCGGATACTAGGTAAATCTTGGGAGTAAAATGATCTAAAGTGAAATTCTATGTAAAAAGATTGAAAAATGTGCAAAAAGATGCATGAAACTTAAAGATTTGGCTTAGGATTGAAGCTGTCGAAGATCGGTGAAGTACAAGAAGAATTTTGAAGAAAAACACAATTCACGGTCATGACAACAATTCACGGTCGTGACTTAATACACTTCAGAAGTAGAAAATTGTTAAACAAAGATTCACGGTCGTGACTTGTATATCGCGGTCGCAACTTAGATGGTTTTTTGGTAAAATCTTCTTAACTACCAACCACCAGATAAGAATGATCAACCGCCATCAACTCCCAATGAAAAGACACTTATCAGAAGTCAACCAATCATGAATAGATGCCTATCTATTGTGGATAAGATTAAAGCTTCTCAACCAATCACAATGAAGTGATGTAATCTTTCGCCAATGGACGCAACTCTTCATTTGGATAGACGCAACCCTTTGAACTCTATAAATAGGGCTCCAAACCTCACAAATTTAGTGGCATTGAAATTAGAAAAAGTGAGAGATATAGTGTATGCATAGATAGAGAGTGAAATTATTTAGTTTTCGCTATGTTCATAAGTGTTAGCGAGAAAATGTTTAAGTGATTCGAATCCTTATTTCGATCACTAGATTTCTCTACATATTCAAGCGATTGTTGTATAAGTGTACTTGCAAATCACTTATCGATAAAAGTTTTCATTCTTCGACATTCGTTTATTCGATATTCACAAAGAATAGCATCCTAGCGAAGGTTCTGTACGGGCCGAGACAGAATTCAAAGCACAAGCAGGAATTGCGGGAATTGACGACTCCCATTAAAGAGTGGATATGGTTTGATCAACTTTAGCTTTCACTTGCATACCTTACAACTTTGCTTTGCTTTCTACCTATACTTTCTATTTCGAAGTTTATGATATGTCTATGTGTCATAATGCATATTTCATGTTGAGTCTTTTATATTAATCAAGTTATATGCCTTTGAGTTAACTTTAGGAGTAGTTTCGGGGTTAACAAGATTGTGTATACTCACTGGATTTGTGATTTTAACGCTGTTTAGTGAGCCAACATTTTTGGAATGGTAAGTTGCTAAATGTGGTTATCTGAGAGTAACCCGTACTAAGCATAGTAATATTGTTGTCCAAGTTTATATAGTTGTCTTAATTCGTTTGCACTAGATTTAGAAAAATCATTTCATGTGTTGTTCTGCAGTGAATCATTGAACATCTGAGTGTCTAAAACCGATTATGTTAAATTAGTCTAGTGAATGTAATAACTTTGTTGAACTTGCATGTTTTCTTTGCTATACTTATTTCATAGGAAAACTCTATATATTTAGAATCTCTAGTCTTCCATACCTATCCATTCTTCATTCTAATCCTCCCAACTAAAATCCAAAAATATTTTATTTTCTTTATTCCATTTTTCTTGTTGATCTTTAGAGCTAGTCCTTCCCTGTGGGATTGATATCTTTTAAAACTACATCGTAACTGTATACTTGCAGTTGTCACCATTTTTCTATTTAGATAAGCGATAGTGACAGCACCTGTTCGTATTTTGAACTTATATCTTATCGATAGGAAAGTGGGAGACAAGGTATTTGGCTTCATTAATAAATAAAAAACCCTAGGAGTTATTAAAGTTGAAACCTTGCGAACAGCGATGCTGAGAACCGATTCCATAACTCGGCCATCTTTGGGAGAGTCCTTAAGGAACAGGTCCCTCAACCTCTTGGCCATATACATCAGGGTGTAAGTCTCGATTATGGCTGGGTGAAATATGAGAGGTTGAACATGAGTCGTACCCCTTAGCGAGACTAAGAACTGTGGAATATTATGTGGCTGTTTGAAATTCTGATATTGATTCCCAAAGACAGTTAGCTTAGTAAAGGAACCTTAGAAGTGGGGTTCCCCTTGAATGGGCAAAGATAAGGTTTGGGAAGCAAACCCTTGCAAAGATGGCGCATTGATTGCGGGAAAATGCGATTGAGACCCTGAACTAAAATAAGTTGGTGAGGAGCTCATTAAATGACTAACATTCACATGATGAACAGTAGTTCTAGAAAAACCTTGCATAAAAGAATTGGGCGCAACTTTCCCAAGCATCCCATAGTGGAATATATTATGAGAATTCCAAATGGAATGGCTTTTGTATCCTAAACCTTGGCCTTGTAGAAGATTACTAAATTGCATTAACCTGGTCACTAGATGCTATTGTGTCCCTTGGTTCAAGAGAGAACCCTTATTAGCTTGTAGAGTGGAAGCATGCACCTTCTTAGAAACAGGATGAATTCTAGAAGAGCCCAACTGCTTTGATTTGGAAATCCTGTAGAAATTCCTTTCTTCGGCTAATAATTCCCTCATATTAGAAAGAATTCTAGTCAACACAACATTTGTATCAGCCCCATTTTTAGGTTGAGAACCTCCCCCCTTGATTAGGATCGATTGAGTGTTGCTGCTATATGCCTTGACGACTAACATCATCTTTGATAGGATTAACTATGATTTCTAACTTTGAGAATCTGACTAACTAATCGAAGCTTGAAAATGACCCCTCACTAATAGTTAAGCACAAAATACCCTCTTGAATGGCTATGATGACACTTGGTGACAATCACTCCTTCTATCGAACCCACGTTGAATGCCAAGCAAGATTGGATTAGGACTTGCATGTCTTGATGTTTTATGGATTTATGATTCCTAAATTTTTTTCAAAAACTTATGAAGCAATGAAATGGTATCCCAACCTTTAGGTAAGGAGGTCGAGAGAGATCCATGTGATCTCTCAAGAGATGAGCTTGAATGCGGTGAAATGAGGTGGAGTAATCAATCTTTTAGTGTGGGTGAATAAATGATGGTAATGCTCTACCATGGTAACAATCCCATGTTACAATAACTTAGGTGTGTCGACTCTTATTTTTGAGTAAAATAGTGTGTTGTACCCTTATGATGTGTAGATTGACGAATGAGTTGATGTTTGTGATTATTTGGGATCACCTATGCAGTGAAATGAATGAATTGAGTATTTGGTTCAATTTTGGAAAAGTTTCGGATGCTGATTGGGAATTGCAAGTGAGTGGATATGTTAGAGAGCGCTCTAAGGTGACGTGACCTTGAGCGTATTTACGGTTAATGATTACCGATGGGGTATTTTATGATGTTTAGAATTGATTATTATAATGCCATGATACTTCATGAGTGTTCTAAAATCCTAACTATTAAAAAGAATGAGTGTGTGTCTGTGTGTCTGTGTGTGTGTAAGTTCGTGCCTGCACAAAAGAATGTAGTTAGTGTGATGTACATGATGTGAGATGGTTTTTTTTATTTGCATATGTAAATGGATGGAGAAAGCAATTAAACACATAACACGTACCATGCACGTAATAATAATTTTTTCAAACATATGCCTCCTACGGAATAAAGGGTTTGACTTCTAAATCTAAGCTTGGATCATCTTGACACCATGAGGAAGTCAAGGAGAAAACCTGCATAAATTATGTATAAATGTTTTGATAAACCTTTTGGCAAGCGATGCTATATGAGTTCAGTCACAAGGGGTGCTGATGTAGAAGGCTTTTATTGCACTACGATACACTCCAAGACTCTCCCAAATAAGTACGAATGTAGGTACATGCGATATGGTAATAATTAATCCACTCATTAGGCACCCTGAATCCCCATGGGGTCACAAGTGATACTTTCGTGGCTTCACGTTAAAATTTTGCACCCTAATCTTAAGGCTAATCCATCTAATGCATATACTTCAGGTGAAATAATTTAGAAGTGGATAAACTCATTTAACTACTTTTCAATACTCAACAAAGTCTTTTGAACTTTAAATTTAAAAGAAGAAGAACAATCTCCAGTGGAGTCGCCACTATGAGCAGATGACATTCTACCCGTGTGGTAGCCGCTAGGCGCCGGCCCTATGAGATGGGGCGTGGGGGTTTTCACGAGAATGAGGAAATAAAGTTTTGGAAAGACTTGAGGCCTAAACCTCTAGCCTATGTTATGGAGTCGTCACTCTTATTAGCTCTTGCGGGAAATTGGGTACAACCTAGATCCGAATGAGTTACCTAATTCATCGTTATATGAATTAGAATTACATGCAAGCCACCACCTTTATATTATTTCAATTATTTTTCTAATTATTTTTTATTTATGTTTGGTGATTTAAAGCACCACAAGCGAAAAAGCGATAAATAAATAGATGGTAAGTAAACAAGTAAAGAAAATATAATAAGCACAATAAAATAAAAGGCTTCTAACCTAGCCAATAGGGATTAAATAATACACTTTTGGGGATATGAATTATCCTAACAAATTCATTTAGAACTCGTTTGGTTGGCGGAATGGCTATTCCATGGAATAGGAAAAAAACAATTGAGAAAAGGTGAAAAAAGTGAAGCTTTTTCCTAGAACCCGTCGTAAGGATGGAATAACTATTCCTAGCTGTCGTACAATTCACAGAATAGCTATTCCTCCCTCTCAAAAAGGAATAGCTATTCCATAAATTGTATGATAGCTAGGAATAGCTATTCCATCTCGATGATGGATTCAAGGTAAATATTTCACATTTTTCCATTCATTTTTCTCCTATTCCATGGAATAGCTATTCCGCCAACCAAACGAACCCTTATTTTTACAAAGGCAATACCAAAAGGAATACAATCCTAACATACATCTAAACTACATCCACATGGGGTTAGCACAGTTTATATGGCACATCACAAGTAGGGTTAGTAATACCAAACGATGCTCAATTAATCATGAAAAAATTTGGATTAAGGTAATAGTTTAAAGCGTTGCGCTCGATTGATTTTTAAAAGTGGAAATTCAAGTTTCCATGCAATTTTTCTTGCAAAAGCAATTTATTCTAGACCCAATCTTACTTATTTTAATTATTTGTAAATGTTACATGGCATATTCTGAGGTCGGCTATTGAGGAATATATATTCCCTTAGTTGGGGGTGCCTAAAACAGAGCTAAAATACGAAATCTAGGCAAAAAATCATAAAAGGGGGGTCTTAGCCAGAATACTGACCGGTGCCTCTACAGTTAGGCTGGCGGTAACCTGATTGGCCACCACATACACTGGCACCGGTCTAGCTCCCCAAGGGCAGCTTAGTCGCCTACAGGAGCGCCGATCGAGCTCCAAAGGCCCCGGGGAACACATGATTTTTTTGTCAAAATTTTCCATTTCTTTGCACAAGATAGGTTAAAAATGAACTTTTAAATTGAGGAAAATTAATTTAGAGTTGTTCCCATGTAGCAGGACCGAAACCTTTGTAGTTGGTCGGTTCCTTTGTAGTTAACTAGAGGAGCACTGATCCAACTAGAGGGGCATTAATCTAGCTAGAGGGGCATTGGTCCAACTAGAGGGGCATTGGGCAAAAATTCATTTTTCACCATCAAAACCCCCGAAAACACAAAAATAAACACACAATCAAGCCCATAGTCTCCTAAAACTTAAAAGCTTACCCCTCCAACGTGTGATCCCAACGATTTTAGAGCCAAAACAGCTAAGAAAAGCATCCTCCCAAGCTTTTTTGTTGATTTCTTAAAGGTTTTATGGACTAAACAATAAAAAAATGAAGAAAAATTCTAGAGATGGATATATTGATTGATTTCAGGTTCTGTAGATAGATATTTGAAAGATCTACACAATGTCCAAAAACTCTGAATAAGGCTTAGTTCAAAAAAATAATAGAAAGATTAAAGAGGAGGATTTTTCACACTTTTTCCCAAACTTCCCCTCTCTCTCAAATATTCTCTAACCCCAAAAGTGGTTAAAAATGATGATCCCCCTTCTCTCCTCAAAGTTTGAGCCTATTTATACCCTTTTGGGTCGGTAAAAAAAAGAGGGTAAAAAGGGGAAAACGCCTAAAAATGGTAAAAAAAAGGCGATTCCGGGTAAAAACACGGTTCCCCTAGCTTAACCACCATCAGTCTAGATAGACTAGCACTGATCTAGGTGAAGAGGCAACAAATCAACGACAAGGGCACCGGGACTCAAGAGACCCACCCCCCCCCCCCGGTGCCCCAATTACCTCGAACTACAAAGGTAAACGACTTTTTGACTTTTTTGTACAGTTTTTAGCTTTTCTAACATATAAAATTTAACATTTAATATTTCTTATGTATTTTTTAAATATTCTAAGTGAATGAAACAAGGCTTTTTAAGGATAAAAACACTTGTTTTATTCCTAACAAAGGATAAAAGGAACTAAACTTGTAAAATAAACTAATGGTTAAATTAAATATTTTAACATGGAGAATGAATAGAATGACTGAAAGAAATTCTTTCGGCACTATCTTAGCCTCGATTATGGGTTTGCAAAATTGTGGAGAGTAAGTTTAAATAATAAAATTTCCTCATCATTTCATGAGAAGAACCGAGAATCCCATATTCATACCTATTGAGATTAACTTCTTAAATAGCACACAAGGAAATACTACAACTCTAACTGTAGCTGACAAGCTCACTTAGACCTCTCAAAAGAGGCCAGAACTAATAAGGACCTTCCTGAGAGACTTATCCTTGATGGTGCTCAAAATCCTATATTGAAAAGTCATCCAACATTTATCTCTATCATAGAGCCAAAGAAGTTTGAAGATGACACTACGCCATAGATGGCCTATTGTAACAGAAATACCTAGTGTTGCATCGAAGTGTTGCAATTTTTGTGAAAAAATTGATCTGTTGCAACACAATTGAAAAGGTGTTCAAAATGTGATGCAATATATACGGATGGTTGTAAAAATGCACATGAACAGTGTAAATGCACATGAACAGTGTAAATAAGCGACGGGCTTATCTTCCGCTCATTTATGTGACGAAAGTTATTAAATAACCAAATAAAAATAATTTAAAACTCTAAAAAAGTTAGACTTGTCCCCTCGATTATTCTTTGTTTGGTTTCTCTCTTCAAACAACAAAACCCTACATTTACACTCTATCTCAAAAATTCAGTCCCACCACCACCTCAGGCGACGCCGCCACCTTCTCAAATGACACTAGGCCAAATTTTGCAACTCTAGTTGTGTGAATCTTTTATTTCTCTCTTCTTTCTCTGATTATTGCTTCTATTGACGATAGTGGGAACTTTGATTATCCAGGGGAATGTTGGCTCTGCTTGTTCAAGCCGTAACGAGTATTACAGGCTGCCGTGGAAACCTCCGATCAAGACGGCTCTTCTTGCAGCAAATACACTCACCAATCTGAAGCCTTCTAACCTCCATCTTTTTATCCCTTCTAATCATGAGGTTTGGTTCAATCCCTGCCTCATTTTTAAGTACATTCAATTCTCTCAGTCATCTCACTCAATTTATTAATTAGGTTAATCGATTCTCAGTTTTGATTTCATTATTGAAATAAATTAGTTGATCCATGGAATTAGGTTTTGTATTCCTCTAGAGTAATCTATACAGGGTACACTATTTATTTGCTCTTAATTTTAATGCAAAATTGGGTTTAATGACATTCCTTTATTAAAAATATCGATACTGTTGACTTCTTTGTGGTTCGAGCATTGCTTAATTTCTGAAGGCTGATGTCCTAGTCTCCTATATAATTGTTTGCTCTCATTAGTCCCAATGTCATTCAAAAGTATATTAATTTTAACCTAACCTTAGATGACATTGTCAATAATGACATCTTTTTACCTTCATGAACATGTTGCATTATTGTACTTTTTCTATAGTGATTTATTCCATAAGAATAGGAAATCCATTGGGCAATTTTTTTTCTATCCTATTAGGATATCATTTCTAGTAATATGAAGTTATTTGAAAGCTATTTTATGAAGTTATAAAACTTGATGATGAATAGGAATATAATGATTAATAGGGAATTTTTAGTGTCAAAGCATAAGAACAGTAATGGGGATGGGTTTCAATTTGGGGATAGCAAGCAAAAAGCTAAGCAGATATGGAGGAAACATGTTTGGGTTGTTTTGATTTTATATTTGCTAATTTGTGCTGTTTTATTTGGGATTTGGTTGTGGGTTTGCAGGGGATTTAAGTGCGCTGATGGTTAAATTGGATGGTATATAACATGTTTGTGTTTCTCACAATCCAAATGGGTTGGTTGCTTTTATGTTGTAAATTATCAAGTCTTCTTGAAAATTAAGTTTATTTCTTCCTTTGATGAACTCTTTGTAATACCTCATCTCACTCTGTTGCATATTTCCTTATGTAAATTAATTGCAATGATTTATCTAATAATTTTAGGCTTTTAGCTCCTGATTGCAAGCTTTTGTTTTTCCAGTTAGGACACAGTTTCTCATTGCTAAAAGCCATTTCTATGCAACTTAAATTTGAAACTGAACTTTGTAAATGTATCAGTCCAGCAAACCTTAGATTATCAACTAAAATTTGGTGTAAAATTTGTAGGCATTATCATTGATTAATGAATAATCTTAAACAATTCAGTTGTAATATGAGCAGTAGCAATTTGATTATTATTATGTTCTTATTATTATGAGTTTCCCTTATTGGTTCTATTCATTTGAAGGTATAATCTATAATGGGCCTTTATCTTTTCGATGCAGTTGGCGTGACACTGACATCGATGATCATTTGAAGATAGACAACTTAGTCCAATTGAGTCTTTGTTCTTTAATTTTGACATTCTCTTGTTTCTCAAAGTGATTTGATTATTGAGAATGATTGGTTTCAAAACCTTTCAAGATTTGGAAAATGACAGCTAGCTTATTCATTGCAGTTTCAGGTATATTTGATCTTACCATCTAAGGTAATTGTATTATAACTTCTACCGACAACTAACAAACTATTCTTCCTAACCCACTTGATGTTGACAAAGACCACTTCACAACATGTCTAAATGCTCTAAATAATTATACAGATTTTGTAACAATCCACAGAAATCAATCAGGCAACAATAATACGTTTCTGCTGACAACTAACAAACTATAACTTGCATTGTTCAGTAAGTACTTCAATTGTACCTCTGATTATTTCTGTAATTGAAATTTTGGTTTGGTTTTGGCTCTATTTGATGAGATCTAATAATTCTTTGTGTGGCTATTGCTTAACTTGTGTTGTTCAGTTCTCAGTTATACCTCTAATTATTTCTGTAATTGCAATTCTGTTATTGTTTTCTACTACTTAAAGTAGGTTATGGAAAGTAGAAATGAAACCGAGGAGATCACTTCCAGCACAAATGCATCTAGGGAGATCATTTTGGAGCCTCTAGTGCCTACTACTTCAGATGATGATGAGTTTATTTTTACTCTAAATGTCTTAGGAGATAGAGAAGTCTCTTTTCTCTTTGTCTTATCTTAGTACTAAATTTTTTAATGAATCCTGACTTTGAGTTTCAGACCATTAGTGGTGGGGCCCAATGAGATAGCAGCAGTGGCTTCGGTATGGTTAGCACTTTAAGCAACATTTTTCTAGTGTTACAACAGGCCATCTGTGGCATAGTGTGATGAACATGATGAGAGTTGGATAACACCAATACAAGAAGAACTTGATCAATTCACTAGAAATGATGTATGGGATCTTGTTCAGGGACCTAAGAACTATTAGACATGATGTATGTCCTAGAGAAAATTAGGGTGATATGTTTTTATTAGTCACTAATGTACAAAAAATTTTGAATTATTGTTAGTCATCTTTGTTATATATCAATGGTTGTTTCTAATAATGTATCTCGTAGGTATTATGTATCTGCTATTATCTATATGTGTGTGTGTATTCATTTACATGGTAAGACAAAGTCGGTGGCTATTTCATAGCATCAAAGTTCAAGGATAGAGTGGGAGCTATGTGGAGAGAGATATGCACACAAGTGATACTATGAAAATTCTAAACATCTCTAATCATAGTTTCATTGAGACAAGACATCAATGAAGTAGACAAATTAGCATGTGTATGCTTACTCCATGGATTAAATCTAAGCAGCTGATCTAACGAGATGAAGGTGGTACCTTGAGTTAACACAGGAATGTATTCGGGTAATACAATAGAGTCCTTTGTAAGACAGACACTCAAAATAACTATATCCATCACATCTTATTATAATAGTAGTATAAATATACTCAAACTTGAGATACAGGTTACCTTGTTTGGGAATTGCTATACTTTAAGTCATACTTATTCGTACCCTAGTGATTAAGATGATACGGGTGATTACAGGTATAGTGATGATCATTTGTTGGTAAGCCAAGTTGTCGAGATGGGATCCATCACTCCTGATATAATGGGAGATGTACCTTAAGTCCTCTTGTTGAAGTGACACACTAATAGCTCTAATCAGAGTATGAGATTGATAGAACGAGGCTCTAGTCAATTGTAGTACATAAAGGCAAGTGGTGTTCTTCATGAACAAGTCTAATTCTAGGATAGCTACAGCTATTACATGACGTAACACTTAATCTAAGCTCAATAAATTAGATGGTACTTAACTTGATGGAAGAAGTGTATTGTACCGGATATTATTGCAAAACCAGATCAAGTCACAAGCATGTGATGTTTCGAGTATCGGGAGATCATACATCTTTGCTAAAAAGACCATTTGATCATCTAGAGTTATCGAGTTCCATATCAGTCTGGAATAATGAGCCTAAAGGTTCTCAGATCAGAAGCTAAGTTTAGGTTAACCTCTAGCAGCTCTATACTTCGGGATCCTATAAGCTCACATACATTGAGCCTTCACCGGACTGAAGAAAGAACTTATTGATGGGGTCTATACCGAGAATGAAAGGGAGAGTCAAAGTCATTTTGGATGGATTATTAATTAGTCAAACTAAATAAATAAGTGGAAGAGGAAAATATTCAAAGTGCGGGGCAAGGAAATGTTTACCGTTGCGAGTGGGCCATGTGAACACGGGTTGTTCATGGGTAGGGGCCTGTGTGGAAACCTCGCGAGTACTAGAAAAGTGCTCATGGGCTACCAGTGCGCATGCTAGGGAATTGCAGGCCCACTAGCACTCCACAAGCAAGGCTTGCAGGAAGACTCGCAAGCCTTGCTTGCGAGGCAACAGAAGCCCATATGGGCTTCCCTTGCAAGTTGTGCGCACGAGTAAATCCACAAAGCCTGGGGCTCCGTGCAAGTAACCCATGTGTGGGATGGTAAAAGGAGAGCATTATATGCTCCCCTTCTACTATAAATAGTCCTCTTCCTCCATTATTTCTCATTTCAGGTCAACCTTCCTTCTGAGTTTTGACTCCTTTTTCTTGCGAGTTTTGAGAGATCCTCCACGATTTTCTCTGGCATTTACGAGAATCCTTTTTAAAGGCTTATTCTTATTTTGAAAAAGATTCTTTGCAGTTATTTTCAAATTGGTCTACGTATGATCTAGTAGCAGCTTCTTAACTAACGAGTTCTCCCTCTACATGAGATTTTAGTCGTGGGGTCCATACAAACTTGTCATAGTGGTTGTACTATTTGGAGGTTTGTGCGAACGGAGTTGTTAGATGATATATGCCCTAGAGGCAATTAGGATGATATATCTTTATTAGTTATAATGTACAAACAGTTTGAGATTATTTTTATCAATAATAAAGGCCTTTGTTGTTTATCAATGATTTATGAGCTCGAAATTCGCAGTTCTAGGAACTCAGAGGCTTACCCTTGCGGTATGAATCCACTTCAACGTATCCGTTCGATCCCTGGGAGCGTTCCTCATTCGTTTTGATGTAATTATAGTTTAATTAGAAAATACATGTTTATTTATCCAAATGATAATCAGACTCAGGTTCTACATTTATTTTAGATCCGAGAATAGCTGAGGATATTTGAAGAAAAAAAGATGAAGAAATTTGATTTTAAGATGAAGAAATTTAGGATCCAAATGTGTTTAGATCCAAGAAAATATTAGAAGAAAAGAAAATATTTGTAGTATTTGTCTGTGTTTTTTTTATCTGAAGAAGTGAATTTTCTCTAAATTTTCGAGCCCCCGATTATCGAAAAAGACCCGACTATTTATAGGGAAAATCCCGAAAATCCAAAAAAGGTAAGATTTTCCTGTGAGGGTCTCGCTGGAAAAAATTTCAGCGAGGCCACCTTGGCGAGGCCTGCCTGGCCAAACCTTGGTGAGGCTGCCTCGCCAAGGTGTTTTGGCGAGGCTCGCCTTGCCAAAGCCCATTTCTCGACGAGGCCTGCCTCAGACCTAGGATTCAGTCTCCCTCAAGTTTCTGTTTCTGAATTTTTTATTATCATTTTTTATGTATTTTCGTATGTTTTATATTAATTTCGGAATAAAATTAAATAACACCCTTATGAATTTAGAGATGAAAAGGATTCCTATCCGGATACTCGAAAATTGTGTGATTCAAGGATAAAATCCCGAAAAGCTATCATCATTGAACGCGCGAGCTAGTACAAAATCCCATGCTCACAGCTGCCCCTCGTGTGATAATTGCTAGTTCTATAACCAGTATTATCACACGAAAAGAGCCGAGGAATTAAGAATATGTCTTCATATGGTTGTCCGTCTCTTTCTTCAAAATCCCTTAGGTACTTGATGCCCCTTGTGGGCGGGTCGACCGTTTCTTTTTGCGACGTCCCTGTTGTAGTCGATAACCATTTCATTCTTCGGTTGATAAATGAGACTGTTTCTTCAGCCATCAAGATAACTGTTTCCTTTGTCGGTTATATTTTGAATTTCCTTAATAAGATATTAATTTGTTTCCTATAACAAATCAGAAAAAAGATAATGTTTAATACATTTTATGATGAATGTTTTAATTATTTGATTGAGTTTATGCGAAGCAAAAAATTTTACCCCTTCAATCAAATAATTAAAACATGAGGAATAAGTTTAATGGAAATTCGGGGATGTCCCGGAGATTGCTCCATTGTTTTAGGAGGCTTTCGTGATGTTGCAATGTTGACTTTAGGCTTGAGTGGGCCATCGTAGGTTCCCCATGTGGAGATGAAGGTTCTTGTATATTGGGAAGGTGTTGCCCCAGTTCGGCATCGTTTTTAAATGTCATGATGCGAATGTAATGTATGCATGATTTTATGCATGAACAATTTTTATCATATGATGTATGTTCATCTATTGTAGGCTTCGTGGGCTTCATTCATTGAAAAGCCTTCTCTTGTGTTGGTGCATCGTTACCCCTAGGGTTTGTCTTGTTGGGGATTCCATTGATGACTTCCTCAAAGCGATGACCATGGGTTCGTTGAATTAGATTCAAGTTTATAGCTTGGATCTGATTTGAGGAAAGTCTGGATGAATCGTTAATCCCACATTGTATTGGCGATGATCGCTTGGAAGCTGTTTTGCCTAAGGTGTTGAAGGTATATGATGCCTCGTACCGTTCCGAGGAGGAGATGATGAATTTGATATTTCTTTGGTTCTAAGTTTTGCATAGATCACCTTTGCGGGTTTTCAATCTATCGAACCTTGTCTTAATTTTTGCCCGGACTGCCTTTTCAGGTTTTCAATCCAACAAACTCATTTTTCTTTATTATATAATTTTTTTATTTTTTATGTTTACTTGCGACACTCTACCATTGGCATGCAAGCAATCAAAATAAACATATGCATAAAGATTCAGCAAAAATGACAATTCATTGATGAACTTAACAGGGGTATAAATATTTCAAATGATTTGACTCCTGCCATCAATTAGCCCTTTCAGGTTTTCTAACCAATGTTGTTCTCTCGATATCCTAAGTTTTGCCTAAGCCACCCTTTTCGGGTTTTCAACTCAGCGAACTATTCTTTTAGTGTTTCAAAAATAGGCCCTAATTTTTGCTCAACTAACCGAGTGTTAATTGATAGGCTAAATACAAATTTATTTTTTTTGTTTGTACAGCTTTTTAGAGATTTATTTCTTTCACCTATGCGTGATAGCAATTGTGTAAGATCAGTCGTCGTCCATGTCCACTACTTCTGTTGTTATCACGTTCAGCATTTCTGATCGATTAGTTGGTGCTCATGCCTCTTTGTTAGCTTGAGGTGTATGTGATGATGAGTCTTGATCATCGGCATTTCCTTTGATGATGCGATGATTGCCCCACAAATAATAGCGAGCCCTGTGAAGGAACTGTTGACGTGTTCAACAGTTTGACTCCTTTTTATTTTTATCATTGACTCTTGTTTGATTATCCCACGAATGATGGTGATCCATGTGATGGAGTTGTTGACGTGTTCAACAATCCAACTCCTTCTTTGTGGCATTGCGCTGGTTGTTTGGTCTTATGAATGGTGGTGATGGTGTTGTTGACGTGTTCAACGATCTGACTCCTTCTTTGTGGCATTTCGCCTGTTATTTGGTCCCATGAATGGTTGTGATGGAGTTGTTGACATGTTCAACAATCTGACTCCTTCTTTGTGGCATTGTGTCACTTGTTTGGTCCCAACTAGCTTGGTTGACATTATGGCTTTATTCTCGCTTCGATCCTTTTGATCTTTGCATGCTTCGTTCTCTTGGTTGAGTCAGTGGATGTTTTGTGCTTGGAGATCTTTCCATTGATCTTTCACCCTTGTGTGATGAGGCCATTGCTATCACGCGTTGTCTAAGTACATGTATTTATCTCTCACTTTCTCTCAAGAGTCAAATCATTTGAATTTATTATGGGGAATCCATTTATACCCAAATTAATTTCATGACATGATGTGTCACATGTGCTAAAAACATTATGTGTATACTTATGAGAATGCATGATGTCATTGATAGAATATCGAGCAAGTAAACAAAGTTCAATTTATTCAAAACATAATTCAAAAGCCCCGTAGGGAAAGTAGCTGAAAGCTAAATTACATAATCATTCATCACGGGTTAGTGCCCCCCATAGGTGTCCATGGATTCGAAGTGCTCTATCCACTTTGCCTTTTCAAACACTTCTTGATAGCTGGAGAAGCTATCAGATCCGAATTTGTTCGTATATGGTGGCAGTGCGCCATCCAACAGCTTTGTTATCATCTCTGGTTGGGTCAAATGAGTCTGCAACCTAACCTGTGTGGCCATCCAACGTGTATAGTAAAATTTAAAGTTCTCACCCTTCATTTGCCTTATAACCTCCAGATGTTGCATTGTGGTTTCCATCTGAGAGTTGAAAACATAATGCCCCAACATAGCTTGAGCAAGGCTATTCCAATCGGTGGCTATATGCAGTGGAAGGTGGTTGTACCATTCGTTGATTGGGTGGCCTAAGGTGACGACAAAGAGCTTAGCCATCATTCGGTCGCCGACCCTCAATGCTCTTATCACCATCTAATAATGCGTCAAGTGAGCGCGTGGGTTGCCAGATCCTACGTACTTCTCAAACTTCGGCATTGCAAAGTTTGAGGGCAAGCTGTCTTCATCCTCGACTGTCAGTTGTGCAGGGTATGTGTTCCTTAGGTGGCCACCATGAATGGCCAAGAACTGTTTCCATTGTTCTGCCATTCCTGGATGTTGGAGGATGGCATTCCTTGCCCTTGGATAAAAGCTATGCTTCCCTTGGGGAAATGCCGTAAAATGGGGCAATTGAGGTGCCTGGAGCTATAAGGCAACTGACGTACTCCAAGTGGGAATAGGCTATTGGTAGACAGGCCTTGGTACGAATGCTGGCAGTTTATCCAGGGAGGAATTGGGAAGGATTGGCAAAGTTATATCCTGGCTACCCATTCTAAGCTTGGTTCAGCTGACTTTGTCCTACCCCAAACTGATAAAATGTAGTTGGGGGCACTATATTTGAGGTGGGAAGTCCCCTTGTTGGATTGGCGTTGTAAAGGGTGACCTCCGGTTGGACGTTGTATCCCGGGCCATCCCGATGTGTTGGCGAATGAGCATTGTTATATTGGCAAAGGCATTCAAGGCAGCTACAATCTCGGCGCTCACCGACGACTGCTGAGAATTTTATCCCGTAAGGACACGGTGATCCTCTATTGCTCCTTCTTCTTGTGGGTTGGCCATGAGAGATGTGCGGTGAACTAAATCTGAGTCTGAACCTGAGTCCTCACTTGAATCAGTATACGGAACCCCCTCTAGATTGGACATGATAGGAGAAACACGGACCAAGCTGTGAGCGGACAACAAGGAGCAGTGGGCCGAGAGCGCGTGAAATGCTAGGCGTGGTCCATCGGGGTGTTTGAAAAAGGTGCACTGGGTCGGGGACCCGGAAAAAAAAAGGTTGAAAGAGAAAAGTAAAAAATGTTTTAGATCGGTTCGAACCTGAATCCGCCGTCTCTTAGTGTGGAGTCAGCACCTGGATTAGCTCTTTCTAGGAATTAGAGTCCTATGAGGCTTAACGTTCAGGGGACGGCCCACCAAGACACAGAGATTCAGGTCCGAGATAAGTTGCTTATTTCTTAAGTGATCACATTATATTACATTTACAGAAAACCGTATTTTCTTAGTTATGCATATTCACGCTTAGGTTGTTTTTCGAGTTTACATGCATGATTCACGTATTGAAAAAGCAGTAAATCCATCAACAATGGAAAATAATAAATCATCCACAAAGTTGTAAATAAATGCAGGAAATAAATGTGGAAAATAAAAATTACAAGGCTTCCAAAAATCGGGGGATGCAACCGCCCGCTAACCTATTAATTACATTTTTCGTAAAAATATGTGCAATACCCGAAGGAAAAATAAAATCCTAACATACATCTAGCCTGCATCCACAAGG
>CATIWQ010643085.1:0-13546 GCA_949673415.1 Euphorbia schlechtendalii
ATTTACTCAACTTTTCATTCTAATCTTCCTATCCAAAAATCTCATAACTATTTTTATTTTCTTTTACTTTGTCTTTCCTTGTTGATCCTTAGACCTAGTTCCTTCCTTGTGGGTTCGATATCTTTTAAAACTACATCGCAACTGTATACTTGCAGTTACCATCATTTTTCTATGTGATAAGGGGTATTGACAACACCTACATTTTTCGTGAACAAGTTTTCGGCATTATTATTGAGGATAAGCCTTACTAAATGAGTATAGCCAAGTCTCACGAACAAGTTTTCAGAACCATTAAGTTATTAAACTTATCAGTGGAAAAGTAGCGAACACTAACCTATTAATTACATTTCCCAAAAAAATGAAATTGCGATACCTGAAGGAAAATTAAAATCCTAAACATACATCTAATCCTAATCTACCTGCATCCACAAAGGATAGCACAGGGGATATCACATGCATGTTCGATTTTGAATATAGTGAGGCCCGTGTGGCCTAAAAAATCAATCATGATAATGTGTTTGTTATTTAAATAAAACAGTTCATTTTATTAGCACATTGGTTGCTCGTTTTAATTAATAAAATTTCTCGCATTTATCCGGGAATATGTTTTATTCCCTTCGTAGAGGTATTCTATCATACATCTCCTTTTAATAAAGAAAAATAGATGAAGAAGAATTATAACATTTGAATAAAATAAAAATCCTAGGTTCAAAAATGAAATCGTAAGAAGAAGAAGAACACTGAAAGCACAGAAATTGCAGTTCTAGGAACTCAGAGGCTTACCCTTACGGAATGAATCCACTTCGAAGATATACCCGATAGGCCATTGAAAATCCTCCTTGTCCTTTTTGCTTAGGTAAAAAGAAATTATTGTGCAAGTCCAAAAAAATTATTGGTCTTAATTCTTGGAAGCAATTCTAAAAGCTATATTTTTTCGAGCCCTGATAATCGAAAAAGACCCATCTATACCGGAAATTCGCACCGGAAAAAAGTTTGGCGATTCTCCTCGCCGTGTCTTTGGCGAGGCTCACTAACCATGTTTGGCGAGGCCTCACCCAACTTCTTGGCGAGGCTGCCTCTCCGAGTTTGGCGAGGCGAGGCTCGCTAAAGCCCATTTCTCAGTGAGGCCTGCCTCAGACCTGGGATTCAGTCTCTCTCGGGTTTCTATTTCTGAAAATATTTTCTTTTATGTTTTTTCGTACTTTTTTTAAATTTTTTAATTAATTTTGGAATTAAAAGAATAAAAATAATTTTATTGAAGACGTCCTTTTGATTTTAGAGACGAAGAGGATTCCCATTCGGATGCATCAGGATACTCAAAATTTATGTGATTCAAGGATAAAATCCTGAAAAGCCATCATCATTGAATGCGTGAGCTGGTACAAAATCTCATGCTCACACACATGCTCAACCACTCCCCCACCTTACCTAGGATACTTCACATCAAATTTAATGATGGATTTGATAAAAGGATGTAAGAAAGTATGGGTTAAAGAGAGGTATGGGCAAGAAGTTTGGGTTAAAAAGTAATCCTAGGTGGACCTAGTTCTACAAAAGGGGAACTGAATTTTATTCATAAGGGGGACTAAAGAGAGATCAATATTTTGTGCAAAAGGTGCAAGTGAAAGTTTAAAGTGTTCTTGAGCAAGTTTGAGTGTTTTTGAGTGGTTTTTCTTGAGTTTTTGCATTAACTTTAGAATTTAAGCATCCAACAACTTAAAGTTTTGGGTTAGTTAGATTAAGTTCATGAAAAGTCCATAAACTTGGGTCACAAGGGTCCACTTTTTCATCTCTTAAGAAAATTTGAGGTTAAGTTCATCCTTTAAGCAAAGCTTGAGGTGTAGAGATCATTTAAGCAAACTTAAGGTTTAGAGATCACTTAGGCAATGCTTGAGGTTTAGACTTGAATGGAGAGTCTACAACATCTCTATCACTCACTTGAAGGTTTCTACACCTTCTGAAACATCTACTTTGGCAAGGAATAGATCCCTTCCAAAGATTTTTGATAAATCACCAACCAATAACCAAATCTAAAAAAGAAACGAGGAGAGCCTCCTGAGGACTCTATGGACCTACAAGAAAGTGGATTCATGACTACGGGGTGAGTCTCCGAGTTCCTAGAGTTTGTGCTTACATTTATATGCTTTTCTTTTTTAAAGTTTCATTTTCCTTTCGGTTTTTTTCATTTTTGCACACCAATCTATTTTCTGAGAATTTCTATACAATTTTAAATATTTTTAAGTATTTTGTTTACATAAACATATTCGACACATCTTGAGCTTTCCAGAATTGTAAAGATTATCTAAATCAGTTAAGTATAGAAAAAGTTATGATCGTTTGAAGTTTCGGATTTTCATTTTGCTATTTTCTACTGTTTCTGTGTGTTTTCTGCAGGTTTGGAACTTCGATGTCATTAACAACATTACCCCATGTTGTTAAGGACATGGTCTCATGTCATTAACGACATTTTGCCTTTGGTAGAACCCAGTTTCGCTTCGTTTTGCTCCGTTTCGAATCGTCTAAGCCCGGAATGACCCACGGAGACCCTTCTGAGTTTGGAAATGAATCATTGGGGGCAAAAACCCTCTAAATTGTAATTATTTAGGATTTTTATATGATTTATTAATGTATTAATATGTTGATTAAGGTTTGGAGTAGCAACGGAAGCACTTTGGGCCATTCATATCGATATTGCCCTTCATAGGGAAGTCGGTAACGATATGGATGGCATCGTTACCATTGTTAACCCAAACGATGGATATGTTATGCATGTTTGGCCTAGATTTATGTTTCTAAATATTTTTTTAGGTCGCCCACAGAAAGGGAACTCAAGTTCCCGGTTAACCGACCTAATAATATAACATGCGGTATTTTTACTAATAAAAATTACCAACATAGTTGAAAATAAAAATAAACAATTTTTATGGAATAAGAACTTCAAAATCTTTGTTGTTTTTTACCTCGACCACACGGGTATTGCCAAAATCCCAATCGAGCATACGTGGTACACTTGGTACATATTTTGTGGTCGAATATCCCCTGTGCTAACCTTTGTGGATGCAAGTAGTTTAGGATAGATGTATGTTAGGGTTTAGTTTCCTTCCAATATCGCATTTATCAACTGTAATATTTGTTAAATATCGATGTCTTTAGGAGACTTGTGAATCCCCCATCCCAATATGTAATTAATCCCGTAGATTAGTCCCATTTACTTTCTTTCTTGTTTACTTTCTCGCACTTTATTTACTGCTTTCTGCATGCTCGCTAAATAACCAAAAACATAAGTCGAAAACATCTAGATTGAATTGAAATATCATAAGTGTGGTAAGTGATTCATCCTGAACCTGAATCTCTAAACTATGGTATCGCTTAGGCTTAACGGATCTAAGCTGTACCAAATTTTCCAAGAAGAGCTTATCCGGGTGGCGACTCTGAGTACCATAGGCTAGAGGTTCTGATCTTGAGTCTATTAAACTTGTTACACGAACAAGTTCCTTTCTTTAAACTTAAATCCATTTCTTTTTTCCAATCTGGAAAACCCCCATGCCACATCTCACAGGGTCGGTGCCTCACAGTAACTGCGCGGGTCGAATGTCATCCGCTCACAGCTGGGTTGGTGGTTTTGACAGCTAGGGTTAGGATTAGGGAGTGACAATACTTTTTAATTTTGAGAATTTGTTTAGTATTTTGGTATAATTAAACGTAGTCTTGCAATATTCTATTAGTGAAGTTTGGTTTGCATAATGAAATAGAAATATGAAATAGAATTAATTGTTACTGTGAATGGAATATGTTGGACCCAGTAGGGTGTAAAATAGGTCAGAGGGGGGTGAATGACTCTTTTTCAAGTTCAAAACCTGTTTCAGAAGATAGCTGAATTTAACTTCTGAAAATACTTCTGAGTAAAAGTATTTTACTAAGAATCCCCTTTTTTTAAGTTCTTTAGTATTTTCAGATGTGATATAAATAGAACACAGAGATAAAGTAAGGTAAAGAAAATAGCAAACAGAGATTTTTATCCTGGTTCAGCCTTTGCCTAATACAGTCCTTGGAAAGCTCTTATCCAAGATTTAATCCACTAAGAGCTCTTCTTCTGGTGAAGAGCAAACCGTCTACAAAGCTATGACTGAAGTAACCTTCAACAGTGTATGCTTCCTTGAGCTATACCAATACAGAAGTTCCTTCCTACTGTATCTAAGGCTTTGAGCTTTATCTTCTTGACTACCTTCCTCAAAAGATCTTTTAGCTCCCTCACTAACTTATCCTCAGCTAGTGTATTACACAAGTAAGTTAGAATAAAAATGATGAGCTTCTGAACTTTGTTTTAGTCAGCTATATTACAAACAAATAAGAATGAAGTGTTTGCTATTTTTTATTGCGAAGAAAATTGCAGTGAGATTTTGAGATTTGATTTCACTCTTTAAGCTTTTAGTTGTTTCTGCCACCTTCTTCAATGGCAGAAATTATCCTTTTATAGAGGGAGAGAATGCTCCCGTTAATTTTGGACTAATATTGAAAAACTTCTCATTATCTCACATCCAAGTTCCCGTTAAGAATCCGTTTGAGAGCAAGGCTCAAGTTTAATCCCAGCCACAACTGTCAGGAGTTTTTGGGACCCACATTTGTATGGTTGACTGAGTATGTGCTTTGCGGAATCTTTTTGTTCCTGATTTTGTAACAACTTTTATCCTTATTTAGATTGAAAAACAAAAGCGCACAGTGGCAATTAATGCGAGGTCAGCTTCGGTGACTTTTAGTGCCAAAAGACTAAGTTACCCTTCATAAGTCTTTAGAGGGGCTACTCGTGGTTTTGAGTCTTCAATCATCTTCTATGGACTATTCTTTTGAGTTCCTTTGGTTCATCTATCTTCTGGAGTACTATGGTTCTTTTGAGTCATCTTGTGCTTCTGAATTCAAAACCTTCAAAACTATAATTTACTACTTAGAATCCAACAATCTCCCTCACTTTGTTAGTTTTGAGTGAACTTAAGCACAGCGTGTAATAGCTCCTTCATAATCTTTGGCTAAGTTCTGAGATGATTCCATCTTCTTTTAAATTTATCTTTTTCTTGTGATTATAAAAAGAAGATAGTACAACGCAAAGTTGTACTTAGAATAGAAGTAAAAACTTTTCATTAATTGGAATGAGTTACAAGGTTTTACAAAAGAGTGAGCTATGTTATTACAAGAGTGGTTTTTCTTTAATATAAACTTCTCTTGCTTCTCCCCTAGATTGTCTATCTCCATGGTGCTTGAAGCAAAACCTAAAACCATCCACCTTTCCCAGACTTCCTTGAAGTTGTGCTTATCCTTCTCCCTCCACTTAGTGCTAACAAGTTGAGCAACTATCTTCTTCTCATCAAGCTCAAACCCTGAACAACCTCTTGAATGGCCTTTGTATTTTCTTGAATAGGAGGGTCAATCTGCAAAATCAATCTTGCAGCCTTGCTTAGAATAGAGGGAAAGATGTTTTCAAAGATGACTTGCAGGGCCTTCTGATTCCAGATCCACTAAGTGTTAATCCATTAGCTAGATGCTTAAGGAATGGAACTACTTCACTATCATGAGAGCAGAAGGAATGGAGAGATAGGCCGCTAATTTGAGTACCTAATGCATCAATACTCTTCTAAAGATCCCATGATGTACTAGATTCTCTTGCAATCACTATGTCCTTGGCTTCATCAATAACTTTAGCTAGTCTAGCAGCAGCTTTGGTTATTGCATCTTCAATATCATCAAAGGCCTCATTCTTCTGAGTAAAGGTGATGTCAATCATTTTTGTGGTAGTGTTATCAATAGCCTTGATGACTTCAGATCTTAGCTCCCTCCTAGAATCCTCAATAGCCTTGAGAGTTTCTGCTTTAAAATCAACCATGAACTTCATCATCTCTTCAAGACCATTTTGGATCCTTCCTTACTGCCACAAGTAGAGAACATTCTACTTTCTTAGCTCTTTTATCTCCTCCTTCAGCCCCATGGAGTATTCAATTTGGCACTTCTAAATGGCAGTCCCAATAGTGGAGATTACATCCACTATTTGCCTTTGAGACATCTCCTTCACCCCATTTACCTCATCATGGATCATTTCAAGACCCTTTTCAACAATTTCTAGCTTCTCATTAAGGGCAGTCAACTCATCCCTTATGTTAACATAGTTTGTAAGCCTTGTCTCCATGAGAGGCTCCAGATGCTGGAAAAGTTCAGATCTGATTTGACAGGGAAGAGGAATCTTAGAAGCCACCTCCATGATGATTTGAGCTTATTTAGTCAGAAGAGAAATACTTTGAGCAAGCTAGCGGTTAAAGGGAACTGATATGATATCCACTACAGAATTGTTGAGGCAAAGGGCCATTGTGAGGAGATCATCAAGAGTTTTCCCCATATGATGGAGAGAGTTGAGTGGAACTTCAACAGATAATTTGATTCCCTCAGTAAGATCTCCCATCATCCATCCTCTACTACTGAGGGAATCATCTCCATCAATCCTCTGCTCTGAAGGTTTGTGAATCAAAGATAACACAGTTAAGGGATCCACTAGATTCCTTGGAACATAGGGAATATGAGGTCGTTTTTGGTAGGGAGAAGGTTTGAATTTAGCTCTTATTTCCTCTATTCCCTTCACAACCTTGATTTCATCATCCTCCTCATTAGTAACATCTTCCAGCAGAACTTCCTCATCCTTCTTCTCTTCCTCCTTTTCCTCTTCATCATCCTTCCTTATTTCCTCTAACATCAATTGATGTTTAGCAAAGACTGATCGTGTCATGCTAACAAATTCAGTAGCAGGATCTGATTATAATGATTTAACACCACCATTCAACCACTACAGTCCTCTCCACTTCCTCCTTCTAGAGAGATGATAAGAATGGATCTTCCTCTAGCAGATTCTCTTTCAATAGAGAGTGCTCATTAGACTCTTCCTTCTTCTCATACTATTACTTCTCCTCAACCTTGTCCTCCAGACCCTGAACCACCTCTTGAGCTATGGATGCTGCAACTTCGAGAGGGTCTTTAGTATTTGGAGATGGAGATCCCTTCGAAGTTGTTGGCTCGTATATTGGAGTCTCAAGATGAGTCTTGAATAGATGAGATGGATCGAAGACAGCCACCTGTTGATCTAGAGAAGGAGATTGATGCTTTGCATCTGACTTCTTTTCCAATAGGAAATTGGTTGGATTGGCCACCTTAGGAGGAGCAGGACTGGGAGCCAAGGGAAGAGTTCCAAGTGGTAAATCAAAGTCCACTAATGTTCCTTCCAAGACCTTCCCATCCACCTCTTCTGAATCCTCCTCCTCTATCTCAAAGGTGCTTTTCTCCTTCATCTTCTTAGTAAATTCCTCTGGGGAAGGCACCCTTCTACCTTTAGATAAGGCTTTTATCTAAACTTCAGCCATGATAATCTTGATATCCCTCTTCTTAGGTACCGATGTAGAAAAGAACTCAACCAGGTTTTGATTTATGGGCTTGATCATATCAACCTTCTCAGGATTATATTCAGACCACAGTCTCGCCATATGTCCTAGCCTTCTTCTTCCTCCTTTCTTCTACTTTCTCTTCCTTCTCTTCCTTTTCTTCTACCTTCTCCTCTTTCTCCTCCACCTTTTCTTCCTTCTCTTCAACCTTTTCTTCTTCCTCATCTCTAGGAATGATCATATTTGGATCATATTTGTCCCTTCTTCTCTTAGTCAAAATGCTTATTGGCCTCCTATCCTCCTCATCTTCTTCTGAGCTATTCTGCTCCAAAGGCCTTGGCACATATTTGTATTTGTTCATTGAAAAGCCAAGTCCTCTAGTTTTTCCTTCAGTGACTTCAGAGGCAGTTTTAGGGATCACAAATTCTTCAGCAACAAGTACCTTGCTTCTACCCACTCTGCTTCTTTTGGCCTTAAGAACTTCCTCCTATTTCAGCATAGGCTCCCTCTTCCTTTTGGGGGAGTCTTCCTCAACCCCTTTAACAAATTCGCCCTTCTTAGCCATTCTCAACTCCTTCTCCCTTTACTTCTTAGCCATATCCTTCTTCAATGCCTCCTCCCTATCCCATTTCATTCCATAACCCACCTTCTTATCAAAGGTCTCCTTGACAATCTCACTACCCAGAGAACCGTCCTCATCTAGGCAGTTAATCTCAAAGGATGCAACAATCTTGCTGATGAAACCACCAAGTGTGAACTTGTAGTGAAGCATATGCTGCATAATGATCACATGCCAGTTGACCTTCTTCTTCTCCAGTAGATGGACCAAAATGCAGTGCTCATAGCTTGATACTACATTTGTGGAATTCATCTTCTAAAGTAGAAGATGCAACATTATGAATTACCAGTACCTTGGCTCCTACTACATGTGGCTGCTTATCTTCTCTCCAAACCACCCTTCTAGCATGTATGCCTTCTTATCATAGCTTGTTGAATCTTCACATCCTCTTCTCAGAGCCAACCCTTCATCCTTTAAATTAAACACCTTTACTAGGAAAATTGGAGTAATGGTGATTTCCTTCCCCTTAACCACAATCCTGAGCTCTTCATTGCTCACAGTACATCTCAAGTTCTTGTAGAATTCAAGAACTATTTTGGGCAAGGTAAGCTCCTTCAATCTGATCCAAGTCCCTAGTTGGTGGAACTCTATTGTTTCTTTAAATAGAGATGCCTACAGAAAGGCATTGTATCCCGAGAATCTTTGTGGGATAATGGTTGTGGGATTTAACCTGTATTGAATAAGAACAAAGGTCTTTTGGGGTATTTGGATTATGATGTATTCTTTAGGGTTGGCTTTGGAGGATCTTAGTCTCTTTAGTGCCATTAGATTTGAGTGAGAGAGGTTAAGGAAGATTAGGGTTTGAAAGAGTTTGAGATAACAAAATTCATGCAAGAGAAATTCTCAGAAAACTTAGAGAGAATTTGGGAAATTTTTGGTAAAGTGATTTGAAGATGAACAATGATCACTTATTTATACAAAAGAATTAGAGAGATAGAATAGTAATAAGCCAGGAATAAACCTTGACGGTTTCAGCATTTACTATCTAAATTATGTAAAACCGTTAAAAATGTAACTGATAATAGAATGCAAATAGTTTTACCCTAAATATCCGACTTGGGATTTGGGTTTTTGAATTTTGAAATTTGGAGCACTTCGCAGGCTTTTTCCTCTGAGTTAATGCTCTCTTCTATACTTCAGAGAATACTACACTCCATTTGAAGTATTCTTTTCTTCTAAAAAATCATCTAAATTGCGATTGTAGTTTTTCTTCTAGGAATTGAACCATCTTTTGAGTGATGTTCATACTGGATTGCTCATACCAATCTCTCTTCTGAGGAAAGTGAATTGATCTTCGCTGAGAGGTTTTGTGAATATGTCAGCTCTTTGATCTTCTATTGAGATATATACCAACTTTACATCTTTCTTAAGGACATGCTTATAAAATGGTGTTTGATGTTGACATGCTTCATTCTACTATGTTGAATAGGATTCTTTGACAAGTCAATTGCACTTTTATTGTTGCAGAAGATCTCAATGCATTCAGTCTTGATTCCATAGTCCTCTAGCTGCTGCTTGATCCATAGTATTTGAGCAACAAAAATACCAGCAGCCATGTATTCGGCTTCTATATTAGATAGTGCTACTGAGGTCTGTTTCTTGTTGTACCAAGAAACAATGCAGTTTCCCAGAAAATGGCATCCTCCAATAGTGCTTTTCCTTTCTAGTTGATCTCTTCCATAGTCAGCATCAGTGAATCCCTTTAATGAGAATTCCCTGTTGTTTGGATACCATAATCCAGCGTATATGGTTCCAAGTAGATATCTCAGAATTCTCTAACTGCACTTAAATACAACTCTCTTGGGTCACTTTGATATTTTGCACAGTAGCAAACATCATAATGGATGTAAGGTCTACTAGTTGTGAGATATAATAGAGATCCGATCATTCCTTTGAATAACTTCTTATCTATCTTCTTTCCTTCTGAGTCCTTGCTAAGAATAGTGTTTGACGCCATAGGAGTTAAAATCTCCTTTCCATCTTCTATTCCAAATTTCTTCAGAATCTCCTTGGTATATTTAAATTGGTTGATGAATATCCCATTCTAGCTTTGTTTGATTGGAAGGCCAAGGATGAAAGTTAATTCTCCCATCATCGACATCTCAAATTCATTCTTCATTTGAGAGCTGAATTATTTGTACATCTTTTCATCAGTAGCTCCAAAGATGATGTCATCAACATATATCTAAACAAGAAGTATGTCTTTGTTCCTTCTTCTGATGAATAATGTTGTGTCTGTCTTGCCTTTGATGTATCCTTTGGAGATAAGAAAGCTTGTTAATCTTTCATACCAGGCTCAAAGAGCTTGCTTCAATCCGTACAAGGCTTTCTTCAATTTGAATACATGATTTGGATACTTTGAAGCTTCAAAACTAGGAGGCTACCTGACATAGACTTCTTCAGCAATGACTCCATTTAGGAAGGCGCTCTTTACATCCATGTGGTATAGTTTGAATCCCATATGAGATAAGAAGGCACATAGGATCCTTATTGCTTTAAGTCTGGCTACTGGAGCAAATGTTTCATCATAATCAATTCCCCGTTGTTTATTATATCCTTGAGCCACGAGTCTTGCCTTGTTTCTTACTACATTTCCTTCTTCATCAAGCTTGTTCTGAACACCCACTTTGTACAAATGACAGACTTATTCTTTGGTGTTGGGACTAAGTCCCATATGTCCTTTATGGTGAATTGATTAAGTTCTTCTTACATGGTCATCATCCAATTACCATCATGTTCTGCATCTTCAAACTTCTTTGGCTCCATGACTGAGACAAATGTAGGATGACTTGTCATTCTACTAAGTTATCCTCTGGTAAGTACTGGGTTCTGAGTTGCATCAATGATTAGTCTTTTTGGATGATCCTTCTTGGTTCTTATCTCCTTTGGTAGATCTTGATGAACAGGGTCTTCTTTTACTTTTAGAGCTTGCTCTTCAACACCTTGATTTGAGAATCTGATCTCAAATGGTTCATCCTTTGTTAAGGGTTCTCCTTGTATAAGCTCAGAGGATCATTTATGTGAGACTGAGTGTTCATCTTCCTCTGATCCATTTATTCTTCCTACATGCTTAGTCAAATCGAAATCTACATGTACTGACTCTTCTAACGTTATTGTTCTCTTGACAAAGACTCTATATGCTTTGTTATGTGTTGAGTAACCAAGAAATATCGCTTCATTAGAATTAGGATCAAATTTTCCTAGCTGTTCTTTATTTTTTAGTACGAAACATTTGCATCCAAATGCTTTAAAGTACCCAATATTTGGTTTTCTTCCTTTCTATATCTCATACGGGATTTTATTAATTACTGATCTTATGTTCACCATATTCAGGAAATAACATGTTGTGTTTGCTACTTCTGCCCTAAAATATTTGGGTAAGTTATTATCACTGAGCATGGACCTAGCCATTTCAACTATGGTTTTGTTCTTTCTCTTAACAACCCCATTTTGTTAGGGAGCTTGAAGAGCAGAGAAGTTGTACCAAATGCCTCTGGCGTCATAGAATCCAGCAAATAGTTTATTTTCAAATTCTCTATCATGATCACTTCTGATTTTAGAAAGTAAAACATTCTTTTCAACTTCTATTCTATTGCATAGTTTGGAGAAACCTTCTTATGCCTCATCTTTGCTATTGAGCAAGACAACCCATGCATACCTGGAATAGTCATCCACTATTACCATAGTATATTTGTGTCCCCCCATGCTCACAGGTAGAATAGGGCCAAAAAGATCTATGTGAACAAGTTTTAGGACTCTTTTTGAGGAAAACTCAGATTTTGATTTGAAGCTCATTTTAACCTGTTTTCCATATTGACACACATTACATAGATGATCCTTTTCGAAGTTTAGACTTAGCAATTCCCCAGCAAGTTTCTGTTTGACTAGTTTGGTCAGAAAATTCATGTTAGCATGTCCCAATCTTCTGTGCCATAGCCATGACTCTTCTTCTTTAGTCATTAGACATATATCTCTTTTTAACTTGTTATTCAGGTTTATTATGAAGACATTATTTACTCTAGGTGCATAAAGAAGAGTTTGATTTATCTTACAGTCCATGATGGAGCATCCTTCTGAGTCAAAGATGACTTTTTCCTCCTTGATCGCATAATTAAGCTACACTCATAAGATTGAACTTTAGCCCATCTACAAGGGAGACTTCTTCTATCTTGATTTCATATCCAATGGTTCCTTTACCAATGATTTTACCTTTCTTGTTATCTCTAAAGCTTACATTTCTATATCTTTTACATTTTAACGAGATGAATGATCCTTCATCTCCAGACATATGTCTTGAGCATCCATTATCTACATACCAAATTTGTTGACCTTCTATAAACCTAAGACTTACCTATAAAAGAAAATGGTTAGAATCTTCGAACCTAGTTTCCCTTGGGTTTGGGTGCATTATAAACCAAATCAGGCCAAGCATAGGTATCATGAAATCCTTTTTTAAATCTACACATAGCAGTTGTGTGGTTTTTCTTTTACAGAAGGTTTTTACTTCTTCTTTCTGCAAAGTTCTAGGGGATGGATAGAGGTCAAATGGTTCCTAAATTAGTTACCTCAAGGGTATTACTCTTCTTCTAATGTAAGGATTTCTTTGAGCCATCTTTTGATATCTTCTTTCTGATGATTGCTCACCCCATACTTGTATCCATACTCCTTATAGCTTCTTTGCTTGGAGGTAGAGGCTTGACCATGATAGACCTTCTGATGTGGATTCTGCTTCTGAGGAATGCTTATCTTTTGAGGATGCTCTTTCTTCTGAGAATCCGCTTTTCTAGGCAAGGTTATCTTTCCTTATAGATGACCTTCAATCATCATCACTCTCCTGCTGAGGTCAGTTGCATTCATGCCTACTAAAACCAATTCCTTCTTATTCTTCTCGACGTCTGCATCAAGCTCTCCTTGCCTCTTCTATATCGCTTTAGTAGTATTATCTCTCGCTCTATCATGGATACAAAAGTCTTCGAAGCCTTCTTCTAGAAGCTTCATGTGTTTCTAGTTCTTTTTAACCTGCTAATAAATCTCCGTAAGTACTTACATAGTTTCATCAAGAATATTAAACTTAGAGTTTACCTCATCATTTTCCTGAGATTTGCCCTTGGAGGAGTGATTTGAGGATGAAACCCTTTTTGTGCTATTGTGCAATGATTCCACTATTGGAAATATGTCGTCTGCAACCATGAAGCATATTTGTGCAACTTCTTCTTCATTCCTTGAAGATTCTGAGGTGCTTTCATTGTCACTGTCGCTCCATGTTGCCACCATAGCCTTCTTTCCTTTGTTCTTTTTTAGCTTCAGACAGCTAGACTTGATGGGTTAAATAAGTTTATAATTACACTTATTATCATGATAATTTTACATATTAAACATTATAGTTTAAGTCATTTTTATACTTCATATAAAAGATTTCACGTGGTATGTAGTTGTTTTTTATGCAAATGCAGATACTAGGTAAATCTTGGGAGTAAAATGATCAAAAGTGGAATTCTATGAAAAAAGAGTGAAA
>CATIWQ010643136.1:0-28198 GCA_949673415.1 Euphorbia schlechtendalii
TACAAGTTCTCCCTTAAATTCCTGTACTTGATTGTGAATTATTTGTATTGCTTTGAGGAAAAAGCAAATTTTAAGTATGGGGATGGTAGGTTGAGAACTTGAACCTTTGTAAATATGTGATCTTGTTGACCTTGTAAATCTGTTAACTATGAAGAAAATCTGCCTGTATGAAGTTCTTGCTTTTTGATGGTCTGTTGACTTAGTGATAATGCTACCTGATGATAACCTTGTACATATTGAACTTGTTTGACTGATTTGGTTGATAATAGGATGTAATAGTTGCATTGTTATTAGTTCAATCTAAAAGTAAGTTAAAATTAGTAGATGTTGAGTTAACTTTTGGAAAACAGCATGTTAGAGAAAGAATTTGAGAACTTTAGAATTGTACATTCTTTTTAACTTGTTTCAGCATGAAAAAGGGTCAAAATTTTTAATTTCTCTATCAAACTTATAGCAAAGATCAGTAGCATACCCAAAAAGTGAGGATTTGAGCCAAAATGAAAACTTTGTTGATGAGAGGACAAGGTCTTATTATCTAAGCTAGAACTTGTTATGGGAAACATATGAAATGCTATTTTATATTAGTCTAGTTGAGACCACAACTGAAATCTCATGCTAAATGATAGAGGCAATTATGTTTCCCCCTTAGCTTAAATCAGCCTACCCTTTCATCACCCTTAGATTTCTCCCCTTGAGCCTGAAACCCTTCTTTGTTTTAACACATCAATACCCCCTTTCCAATTCACTTTGACTCCCAAATTAACCCTTGAACTTTAACAATCGAGAAGAAAAATGAATAAAAGCATAACTTCAAATCTGTGAAGGAGCCCTTTTCTGAATCCGTGCAAATGAAGTCTTCATCAAAACCGGGAACATCTCACATAAAAGAACAAAAAGCTAATCAAATCCAACCTTTTTTGAGCTAATCAGAATAGAAATACAAAGAAATTAAAAATATAAGGTTGTGTGCTTCAATTTTTCAAAAGTAAGAAGTTGAGATCCCCAAAGAGTAAAAATTCCGGACAAGAAGCCCTTCTATCCAAGCTAAAATCTGCAAAATCAAGAAAAATTGTTAAGTTCATTTAACCAAAATTTCCTTTCCATATCCTACCACCAACTCTAACCTACCCTTGAAAGACATCTCGATAGCATGAGCCCTTTTCACCTATCCATGATGGAAATTAGACCGATTAATAAGCCTATGGCATAGTGTAACTTGACCTTGTTGAATGAGTGAAATCAACCCTGAATTGCACCCTTAAACACTGTCTTACAAGGTCTTCTGGTCTGATGCTATTTGATTGATTTAAGAATTTCAAGTTTTTTCAAGCTGAATGCTTTTTCATGGTTAGCAAAGAATTTCTGATTTCAAGGTCTCCTCTTCTTTTTCTTGACATTTTGTTTCTTTTGTTAACTCTTGACTTGCTAGTTTATATTTAGTTATCTTGATTGAATGAATTAACTTTTGTGGTTGCTTAGTCTTTGCATGAATTTCTTGAGGGCAAGCAATATTTAAGTATGGGGATGTTTGATAGGTAGAATTTATGTCGTTAAAAACTTGAACAATTGGGTTGAAATTAATTAAAGTTGAGCAGATTTTCTGAAGGTGTTCCTGGTTTTTCAGGTTTTCTGTCTGCGGAAGAAGACCTTCTGTGTTGAGCTGGAAAGTTGCCAAAAGAGCTGAATTATTGATGTCAGCAACAGCTAAAGTGAAGGGGAGCTGATTAATGATGTCATCATGTTGAGAGGGAGGAATTAGTTGGGAAGAAAATGGATCTTTAGCTTTTTAATTAACTTAGTTAGCTTTCAGTTACCCTTTATTAGCAAGTGGGCATTTTTATATTAATTTCACGTACAATGGTAATCATTATGAGGCATGCAATAGAGCTTACTTTATTGAGGCATGCACAATTTTCAATATTTTCTTTTAAGAAAATTGGATCGATATTCACTGATGTTCAATTTTAATGAATACTGTTATCTCATTCATCGAGTAAAAATGGTTGGTTTTGATAGAAGTATTTTTTTTTTCCTTTACAAATGACCAGGATAACACTCTAATGTACAAAATTGAATATTAAATAATGACGATTCTAAAAAATTAAAGCTTTCAACATTATCCAGGTGGCTTGGAACAAATACTTTCATGTGAATTATATTGATTGGTATGATATTATCATAAATGTGAATCGAATTAAATTTTTTTCATTTTTTTCTTTCATATTGTGGATGTACAAATTCCACCTATTTTAGTGGATTTGCTCAAAATATGTTGACTTCTATAGACTTCAATTTAAGAATTTGAAAACCAATCATATGCCCATTCCAGCAAAAAAAAATGGAATTGCAAAATGAAATTTACAAAATTTTGCGGTGCTCATTCATTCTATGTTGAGAGTAACTTCGTTCTACATTTTACCTTGTACGTTTTTATTATAACTTAACGAAGTTAATGTTGACAAGGTAAACTGTAGAATAATGAAGCCTAACTTATTTCAATTTAAAAACAATAGGATTTGAATTCTTCGAAGTTAAGTTGGTGATAAAATTACGATTTAAAGTTATTGTTTGGGGTTTACAATACACTACAATTTAACCATTTAAATTGAATAGATGCTTTAGATTACTTGAACTTTACAACTTCACTACATATAATTTAATTTCTAATAGGTAGAATTTATGTCGTTAAAAGCTTGAACAATTGGGTTGAAATTAATTAAAGTTGAGCAGATTTTATGAAGGTCTTCCTGGTTTTTCAAGTTTTCTATCTGCGGAAGAAGACCTTCTATGCTGAGCTCGAAAGTTGTCAAAAAAGCTGAATTATTGATGCCGGCAATAGCTAACGTGAAGGGGAGCTGATTAATGACGTCACCATGTTGAGAGGGAGGAATTAGTTGGGAAGAAAATGGATCTTTTGCTTTTTAATTAACTTAATTAGCTTTTAGTTCCCCTTTATTAGCAAGTGGGTATTTTTATATTAATTTCAAGTACAATGGTAATCATTATGGGTTTTGTATGGTTGCTTTTGATCAGCAATACACTTGGATATTAGTGAGCCACGTTGCTCTTTTGTTTTTTAGCGGGAAAAGCAAGAGGTATATCTCATTTTCTCCTCTTTTGTTACCACCAACTTTTATTAATCAATTACTATTCCTCTTTAATTTTTTCTCTATACTTTTCCCGCCATTTTTACTAAGCTTTTAAGTTCTTTTCATTAATGGAGTTTGTTGAACCATTAATGGAGGATTGTGAGTAGTCTTCTTTCCGGTTCAGTTTGCCTTATAAAAGGCAGTCTAAGGAGATCTTCCCTCCACTATAAAGTATTTCTTCCTTGCTTTTCTTGAATGTTTGTGTGAATGAATACATTATTGTTTAGATGAAATTTGATCACTTTCATGCATAATATTGAGTGGTAAGGATTGAAAGGAGATCCACTCAGTATAGAAGACCTTCACACACATATTTAACATGAGATTGAAAAATAAATGTTTGTATGCCTTGGGTTCCATTTGATGAATGCTTAACTAGACTTAATGCTACTTTGTTGTTCATATGAAGGATTGAAAAGTAAAATATGTTCAGCTTAGTAAGAAACTAAATTTGCTTAATAGGCGGTATAGGAAAATAAGGTTAAGAGACCTCGGAACAGGACTGCTAAGCAAGGGTTTGTACTGAAAGAAGGGAAGATTGCCTTAGACTGTCATGAGGATGGACTAAACTAGAGCCCTTCATTTATTTAGCTTAAATCGATTTCCAATTCTTTTTTAGATATTGTAGCTAGCATTAAATTGTTGAGTAAAACCCCCAATTTCAAGAAATCACGTTTACCCTTCCATTAACCCATTTATCATGAAAAGAACAAACTGGCATAAAGACCTCCATGTGGGATACGATACTCTTAATTGCCGCTTTGCAAATTGACACTAGTATACTTACTATGTGTGCTACTTTCCAAGAGCAACAATTTCTTTCATTAAATAATTTTACAAAGCCTATACGTTGGTGTCCACAAAGTTGTAAAATACATTAGTAGATGTTCTTTAAAAATTGATGTGCCAAAAGCATTTTAAAATGATTGTCAACTTCTGACCATTTTAAGATCACACTAAAATATAGCAATAAATAATTAATTTAATATGAAACAAGTCTCATGCTTTATTAGAGCACATAGTCAGCCAGGTACTGAAAATGATGGGTTAACTAACATTATATTATGAGTGTGAAGAATGGAATCGACTTCCATGTAAGATTTTCAAACACATTCCTCTCAATTTCTACTAATTGTTCAATGAACTTGCTTAGTCAAAAGTGTATGCTTTTGAATTCAATTCATAAATATATCTTTTGCCTCCTTTTAGTTTTTAAATGTCACCAATCGATTCATATTAATTGTTTTTAATCAATAAGGATTTTATAAATAACATCAATATTAGATGGGTATTTCTCAACATATTGTCATCGATACCTTTTTGTCTCTTCAAACATGTAAACATTGTTCACTGTAATGTATAATTATCTATTTTAATGAAATCGAAAATACACAACACGCATTAAAATTATGAATATTAGACTCTCGTTCATTTTTCCAATATGATTTTCGTCAAACATTGCACATTTTTCTCTCTTGAGTTCGTAGTAAATGTTAATATAACAAAATAATTTAGGAAAATAGAAAAACATTGAGGTTCTCAAATTATAAACTATACAGTGTTCTATCTACAAAATGTTATCCACTAGATAGTAAATACTTCAGCCCAAGCAATTCAAATGGAAAGGTCAGAGCTAATGTTTTGAAAAGTGATCATCAAAGAGGTCAAGGTAGGTTTTTACCGATGTTAATCTCAATTTCTACTTACTTTAATTTAGCAAAATTATTATAATTTGTCTCTCATCAATATCACATTTCAGGTATTGATTAGAAAGAAATAATCAACAAAATATGATTTTTGGAAAGTGAATCCGATCAAAACCTGAAATGAAACTATCGAGAAATTAAATGATGTACTTTTATCAAGTTCAAAAGATAACCGAAACATTTAAAGGTTTACACTGCTATAAAAATTTAGAAGTACTAATAAATTGGAAATAATATTCTTGCCATTGGATTCGCATAGATACTGCCCAGGCCAGATACTACCTTGACCTATTATCCTGTTTCTAAATTCTTAATTCCTTTTGAGACTTTTCTCTTTTAGAAAGATAATTAAAATTAAAACGAAAATGACAGGTAAATTTATTAAAAGAAATATTTAAAAGAGGAGGTGGAGAAGAGTTCCACATAGTAGAATTGCTTAATAAATGGAATCAAACTTTAATTCGACTTTAAGGAAAGACTAATCAACTTTACTACTACCATCTTCTTATTAAATAATCAAATGAAATGCTTAAGCAATTAGAAACCACAAAAGCTATCATCTAATATTAATGGATTATTTTTCAGAAGTAGTGGCTGGTCCAGCAACCACATAACAAGTAATATTCCCACTAATTGAGTTGAAACCTCTATTACCAGTTTTAATTAAATCACAACACAAACACTAGATTTCATTTGTCCTGTTTTGGTTATAAAATATACCTTTAAAGTGGGATTAGAAGAAATAATTTAATAAAAATGCAAACTAATAAATGATATTGGATTGTGCTTTATAGCCTGGTTTCTCCACTCATGTCCCTTCCTTTTCCATGTGTTTGTTTGTAATCACATAAAATGACAAGAGTATTGCCCCTTTCAGTTTCCCCATTTCTTCAAGCAACAAATTTCATTTTTCATTTTGTGCTTAATATTTAAGAGCATCGATATACTACTTCGTTACCTAATGACTAGCAAGCACCGAAACTTCGTGTATTTTTGTTTCCCCAACAAAAACCTAAATTATAAGGACCAGTACAGGCTTATGAATTTCATGTAAAAAACTAATAATATTAAATAATGCCGTATAATGAGAAAAACTCATAATGTTGAATTGGATGAAATGTTGAAATGAACACTTGAGTTCTATTTTTCCCCGGGCATAGCAACTAGATTCGGACATGAACCCTGTTATTTTTGTCATTTCCCAGTTTGTTATATTTGTCAAACAAAATTCTAACATAGAAAGTAAAGCTTCAGAAGTATTAAAGGTGAATCAGTTGAGATCCAAAAAAGTAAACCGGTTAACAAATAATCTAATAAATACTCTCCCAATCCTATTAACAACCCAACTTTACCATTTAAATCAGAAAATTTTACAAATTAGTCAAACTCGCAACCATTAAAACACGATTTCCATCTTCCTAAAGCGGTTTTACATAAGGATATTATTTGGGAAGGCGAGAAATTGAGACATGATAAGGTGTGCCAGCGACTATTGTCCAGGTTATTGTTGCCAATGTTCTGGAGGCTCTGCTACTTTTCGGGTTTTTTTTATTTTATGATTTCCAACCACCAAAAGTTCAAAAAGAACATATATTATATCATTGAGATAATCATGAGTGGACCAAACCCTAATCAAAACAAAAACATCAACCAATACAGTTTAAGACCCCAGAAGCAGAGATATGATATCAAGAGACAGCAATCATATTAATTTGATGTTTACATGTTTTTGGAATGTGTTGTATTTGGGCTCCATTTCAATTCAAGATCAGCCTTGTTGGTCTACAAGTCTGACATTATCTCCAACCCCCAAATCAAAATATGAATGATTTCACTGCACAAATTAACCAACAGTAAATATCATAATCAGTTGGTTATTTGAATAATGAGCCATATAATAAACTTAATACAACTTTTCATAAACATGTGGGCTGCATTCTGATTCAGCAAAATGATTCAAATTTCAAATATCATTTGTCACTCATACTTTCAAGCTACAATACAAAATCTGCTAAATCTACAATAAGAAAACATTAATTGAAAACAGAAGAACAAATTACATCAAATCTAAGCCCTTTCGCCCCTAATCCTTCTAGCCAATTGAATATCCTTAGGCATAATGGTAACCCTCTTAGCATGAATAGCGCAGAGATTAGTATCTTCAAACAATCCAACCAGGTAGGCTTCAGCCGCCTCCTGAAGAGCAGCAACAGCACTGCTCTGGAATCTCAGATCTGTTTTGAAATCTTGCGCAATTTCCCTCACCAATCTCTGGAATGGGAGCTTCCTAATCAAGAGCTCGGTACTCTTCTGGTATTTCCTGATTTCTCTGAGAGCCACTGTTCCTGGCCTGAATCTGTGAGGCTTCTTCACGCCACCGGTTGCCGGAGCAGATTTCCTAGCAGCCTTTGTGGCCAACTGCTTCCTTGGGGCCTTTCCTCCGGTGGATTTTCTTGCAGTTTGCTTTGTACGAGCCATTACTAAGAAATATAAAACTGTTTGGTTGAATCAGAAGCGAATAATAGAAAGTGAAGGATTGAATATGTGAATGAATAAGATAGAAGAGGGGGCCTTTTTTATAAGCGAAGTAGGCGGGGAAGAGGGAAATTTGCCCGGTTTTGAAATTTTTGAACCGACGAATTTGGACTGTGGGATTCGATGCTAATCGAAGGATGATATTGTTTATTTGGGAGTTATGCAGATCGCGATCCGCGTGAAGCGTGACACAACCAATAAAATTAGTTTATTTTGGCGTGTCTTTTTCAATTTTGGCTCCAAAAAATTTTCAAATGATTTTTTGTGGGTGAAATTTGTAAGTGGTGTACTTGGATTTAGAAATTAATGGGTTCTCCCCTATTTGTTTTATGGAATCATACTGAAATACTGTTTTTTGTCTACATATTTATAATTTACGTCATAAAAACTTTTGTATCATATTCATTTTACAAAATTTTGCGTTTTTCATTTATATGTATTTAAATATTGTTTCATGTTTATCAATCTTTTATTTTTCTTTATTTATTATACATACTATATATTTATTCTAAAAGATATCGGGTAAACAATTATAGTTCTCTATTTTTTTTTCACTAAAACATTATTAACTCTTTAAATTTTGTCAAAATAATTTTAACTTTTTTATGTTTTACTTTTATCCAACTAAAGCAGCTCTTATTTTAGTTTTTATGACTTTTCAATCCAAATAACCTTTGTGTTACCAAACTTGCCGTTATCTTTTTCTTTTTTGTCCATCTACCTTACTTATTTTCACTATATTTTCACCTAAAATATATGATTTTCCGGGCTTTTCATTTTTCAGCTTTCATTCATTGCTTTAATAAAAGCTAGAGCTAACAAATGGATAAAGGATAACAAAAAATTAAACAAGAAAGATGATTGTGGAACCGAAAATGAGAAATTTAAAAAATTATCGTTGTTTCCTCGCATGTTTTTATTATTTAATTTCATTGTATATAGCTACTTATGTGTAATAATAAAATTAGTGCTCGAACCATATTTGTGTCATTTATTTATGGAAAATTTCAGTACCACCCACATCTACCACTATAAGATTAAGCCAATTCCTGTAACTACCATCAAATAATCATTATTATTCAAGAAATGAATATATACATACATTTATGTTAAAAAAAATAAAAATAAATTTGTAAAATATTTATTATCAGCAATATTTGTAATCAGTTGATCAACAAGTGAAAATTATACTAAATTACTTGACTTGTACTAACTTGCGCAAATTATATTACTTTCATTAATAAATCGAAATATAATTAGAAATAAATTGATTTTAGACTCGTTAAAGAGAAAATGATCACATAAAAAAATTATCAAAAAATGACATAAAAGAAAAATTGAAATAATTGAACATGACAATTTGGTTTCATCCAAATTTCAAAGAAGCAACGAAAGAAGCTGAAATGTAAAGAAGGTTAAGAAAGAAATACACATGTTATGATTGGAAATGTAGAAAGAAAAAGAAATTAGATGGACAAAAAAGAAAAGAAATAGCAATTTTGGTGATAATTGAAAAGTTAAAAAACTTTGAGGTAGTATTGTATTAAGACAAAGTTTAAGTAGATATATGCAAAATATAGGAAGAATATAATTATTTACCTAAAGAAATACAACACACGCAAGACCAAAGCCAACAACAATTCCACATAAGTGAACTACAACTTCAAACGGGGAACAAGAGACCAACCCAAAGGTAACAAACCATTACTGAGACAAGATAAAATAAAATACTACATTTCCTTTGAATTTGAACCTCCAAAATTATGAATCTCCAAAGCAATGGCCCTACACGAGTTACGCCATTCCATAACCAAAATCTTTCTCCAAAACGAAATTAGATCTAAAATATATAGTTCCATAAGAGCGAAGATCATTACTTTAGCGCAAAACTAACCCGCTTGAGCTGAGATAAACAATTTAAGTACTATGGTATTTTGAGAGAGATAATATTGAAGATTATGAAAACCTAGAAATATAGATATAATGTTTATCGTTGCAAATATCCATTTACCCCTCTCTTTCCATAGTTACTTTTCTACGGCCATCTACCATATGGCTAGTTTGCTACGGTTACTCTCGATCATGTTTCTTCCTCATTTATCACTTTTTTCGTTCTTGTTGTTTTTTTAGGATCGGCACCGCAAACTTCACACAACTCGCTTCGCTTAGTTCCTCTACCTTCGTAATTAGTTTTATAAATGATATAATATCATATGTTCTAATATGGAAAAGCACCATATGTATACTTTTCATAAGATATATTAGTTTCAAATCACAACTAGAAACTAAAAACACAAATGCAAAAAATCATGAAGAGAGATAAGTTACAGATCGTAACAGAGTTGAAGAAGAAGAAGAAATCAAAACTCTAACAACAACAATATAAATATAAAATAAGATCATCGATTCAAATATCCATTAACATGAAGAAAAATCGCAATATCTTCCATTAGTAACCTAGAAAATAGAAATCGAAATAAAAATCGAACTCAAAATTCACTATAAAATCCAAATCACGTTGATTACAAACTTTGTGAGAGCTTACGAATCAAACAATGGAGCAAAAAAGGAATGAGATAAAAAAAAACTAAAAATAGAAAATTAGAGGAAGAAGGAAATTGAATTGATTTCTCAGTAACTGAAATTCCCAAACAAATATTATATAGGTCATTTGAGTGTGAATGTGAATTAGGAGAAAGTTGTAAATGAAAAGAGAACCTAAATGGAGTATTTGTATAAATATGAAATCTGATATTGCACTAACATGACAATTTCCCAAAGTCCATGTTTTCAGAAAAAGTTACATATTTCCCACCCAGATCCAAGACAGTCTAGCCCAGCAGTTGAAGGAGTCTAATTTTAGAAGGGAAATACAAGTAGATCCCCTCTTTAGGTAATTTTATAATAATGGAATAATATTTTTATTTTCCTCTTGTATTAAGTTTTGAATTTTGTTTTAACTGACTGTTCCTTTTCCTCATAAAAAAATGTCTCTTCTTCTTCTCCGTGCTTCTTCTTCTTCTTTTCGCTCTCTGCTTCCTCTTCGTTTTTACTCTCTCCATTCTCTTCTTCATGCTTCTCTCTCTCTTCGAATTACGGTTTACAACGATTTCATCTTATTCCTTTTTATCAGTTCGATCGTGATTTTCATAAAATTTTGATTTCATCGAGTTTGTGCTTATTGCATGAGATTTTCGATTTGTTATTTTCCGATTCTCTTTTATCTTGTTTCTTATTTTTTCTGTATTATATTTGAGTTTACTGATTTGGATCACGATTAAGTTTTCTGATTTGGATCGCGTTTGAGTTTATTTTTCCTTTTTGTTCTTTTTTCCTAATTGTTATTTGAGTTTTTTTACTTTGTTTCTCTTTCTAGCAATTTCAATTGTGTTCAAATCTCTTTTTTTCCTGTGTTTTTGTATTTGTTGTGTTTTTGTCATTTTTTAATGGAGGAGATTGTTATTTTGGTACATTTTATGGTGGAGTTTAAACTCATGATTTCAAGTTCTCAAATATGATGTTTTTATGGTTTGATTGTTGACATATCTTTTAAGTTTTTTAGATTTTGAACGAATGATATTAAAGATTTTTCAAATCATTAAATATGAAGATAATATATTAAGATCCATTTCAGATTTCAAACTCAATTTTAGTTTCAGATCAAGTCATATACCTGGTATAATGAGTATTATACATGGTATAATGAGTATTATACCTAGTATAATAATCATTATACTCGGTATAATATTCATTATAACGATTCAAAAAATATTCAAATCATCGGAGATGAAGAAGTATTAAGATCTAATTTCAGAGTTCGAATTTGAATAATATATGATTATTATACTAGGTATAATGGTAATGATACCTGCTATAATAATCATTATAACGAATAATATATAAAATATTCAAACAATTGGATATAAAGAAAGTATCAATGTCAAGTTTCATATTTCACATTGGAATCTAGTTTTCAGATAATGTCATTAATTCTGGTACAATGCATACTAATATTATCAAAAATAATTGAAGATAAAGAAAGTCTTAAGATTAAGTTTCTTTTGAATAGTATGATGGTCATTATACCAGGTATAATGATTACTATACCCGGTGTAATAGTCAACATAAAGAAGAACATCAGAGAATATTCATATCATTGAAGATAATGAAAATATTAAGATTTGTTTTCAAATTTCATATTCGAACAATATGATAAATATTGTACCTGGTAAAATGACTACTATACCAAGTATAGTGGTTGTTATACCTGGTCAATAGCTATTGTACCTAGTATAATAATTATTATACTTGAAATCGATTGTTATTCTTATGTTCACGTATTTTAAAATTCAAAACTTAAATTCACGTTTTAGGAAAAACCAAAACTTAATTTGGGATTTGTAAAATTACTATGGCATGAGCCAAAATTATTTTGCATTTTTCTTGTAGTCTTGTAAAAACCTCATTCTAGAATGTGGTGATATTAGAGCATCTTTAGCAGATGGTATATTTTGAATGACAGTTTTGACACATAGGCAAAAATAAAGAATTAATTAAAAATAGTTATACACTAGTTCTTCTAATTCTATTTCCTATATGATGTGACACAACAAATGTTAAGCATTGTCTATTTGATATTCTATATGTTGACAATCAAATGAAATGTCAACTCATCAAATTAATTAATATTTTTATATTGAATAAAGAAACACTTTATTTAGTTTACAATTAAATTTTTGTATGATTTAATTATACATTTTTAAATGAAATAGATAATCTAATGTGATTATTATTTTAAAAAACATATCCATTATTCACATGTTACGTAATCTTAAAATACACTTCGTACTAGAATGCTACAAGTAGAATCTTGTAGCAATGGTTTTTATATTATGCTTGAATTGGTTTGATGCCACACCGAACACTAGGGGAGAGCAAGAAACTTAAAGAACCAGACCGAACCTGAGAACCGGATTGGACCAAACTAATTAGGTTCGGTTCTTGGTTCTAATATTTTGGTAATTTGATTTTAGGTTCGGTTCTCAGTTTTGAGAAAAAAAACAAATAAATCGAGAACCGAACCTAATTAAAAAAATTAAGGTTCTTTTCTACTTTTTCAGTTCATTCACGTTTATTCTTTTCCAGATTTTATAATATAATTTTTTTATATCTTATATTGTAGGTTATTGAAATGAAAAAAGTATTTTGCATGTTAGTGGTTGTTCATTCCTTATATATTTGTTTTGTTTTTTTTTTGTTATCATGATTGTTAAATAAAATATTGTTTCACAAACAATAATTAATTATTTAACATGAAAATTATTATTACATTTTTAACTTTGCTTTCTCAAAAAATTTGTTAAATTTTTTTCATGGAAATGCAATTTGATTTTATATGGAACCGAACTTAAATATTTATGTTTGATCCGAACTGAATCAAAATCTATTAAGTTCGGTATTAAATTTTTAATTTTTCTGTTATTTGACCGAACCGACCAATGATCTCCCCTCCTAGGAACACGATCACAAAACACAACTTCAACAACTACAGCCGTAATTTGACAATGACATGAAATAGTATGCCACGCGGGGGAAAAATTTTCTATCTCTAATTCTCTATCCACATTCTTATCTCCCATTTTAAAATTGCCAAGTGTCAATTTTTATGGGATAAAAAATAAAAAAACAGGAGAGAAATTAATATTTTTATTAAAATGTAATAAAAATTGACACTTGGCAACTTTTGTATGGGGGACAGGGATGGAGACAGGTAATTTTTTCCACCATGTGGATACTCTCCTTGACGGATTTAAATTTTCTATCCCCACTACTCTATCCCCAATCCTATCTCCTATTTAATGTATACCATTTATGCATGAATTATACATGTGGCAATGAAAAAATTGTAAGTAACTGAAAAAGATAAAAAAATGGAACACGTGTCATGTATTGAATGGGGAATAGGTTGGAGACAGAGTAGCGGGGATGAAAAAAATCTGTTGTCTTCATTTTTGTATTCTTTTCAATGTCTCCCATTCAAAGTTTGACATGTGTAAGTTTTCTAAATTTTTTTATTCATTTTAATTTTCTCTTTCTTGTAATTGGATTTCCCTTTCCTTTGTAACAAACACTTATCAAACTTTGTATAAGAACTTATCAAACTTTGTATAAGATACATTGAAGGGACGCAGAAACAAGGATAATATACTTTTTTTTCTAGCGGGACAGGTTACAGAAGATTTGAATCCCTCACTGACGTCATCACTCACGATTCCGTCCTTTCATTTCTTCCCGCCCACGACACTAGTTTCCGTCTTCCTATACTTATCTCCCCCACTTCACTCACCGCTTGTTGGAGAGAATTGAAATCCGCTTCTTCGCTAGAAAAGATAATTCATCACAGCCGCTTGATCATCCTCCCTGGAATGACGAGGCTGAATCTGAACGTGCTACTGCTTTCCCTACTGTTCTCGTCCTCCGCCGTCAATGCACAAGAGCAAGACAATCCGTACGGAATCTACGCCGGTTCCGATCCATCTATTGCTTTAGTCATCTTTGTTCTCGTTTGCGCCTTCTTCATCCTCAGCGTTATCTCTATGTTCATCCGTCACTGCTCGGAGCCCGCCGAGGTTTCCAATCTCTCGTCCGTCGCTTCGCGGCAAACCGGCCTTGATCCCGCCGTAGTGGAGAAATTCCCTGTTATCGTCTATTCGGAGGTGAAAAACGTCAAAATGGGAAGAGAGACGCTAGAATGCGCCATTTGTTTGAGCGAATTCCAGGATGACGAAACGCTGCGATTGTTGCCTAAATGTAATCACGTTTTCCATCCTGAATGTATCCACGAGTGGTTGGCTCTGCAGGTCACTTGTCCTGTTTGCCGAGGCGTTCTGGCGACTGATTCCAGTGAAATCCCCAAAGTTGCGCCGCAGGAAACGGCGCTAGATCTTAATCAAGAAAATAGTCAATCATCGAATGAAGTAATGATTACTGTGAATGATGATCCAAACAGAGACTCAGCTAATATGGGAACCACGAGGCTGACGGAAGGCAGGCGAAATTGAGTGCATCATGGAGGTTTCGGAGATCTCATTCGACGGGGCATTCGTTAGACGAGAATAGTGAAAGATACACTCTGAAATTGCCGGAGGAGGTGAGGATACAGATAATGGCGAATGCAAAATTGCCAAGGAATTATAGCGTTAATGTAATTTCAACAAAGGAATGAAGCGTAAGGAAAGGATATAGGACGGGAGGTGGCCAGTGGTGATTAATCCGGTGTCGTTTCTTGGAAGGAAAATCAGATAAGAAATGATGGAGATCTGGATTCAGTTTAGGGTGAGAACTTGCTGCAAATGTTAAATTAAAATGCTTAAATTTAAGAGTCAATGGATTGGAAGAAGAGCTGAACAAAGTTCGAACTCCGGTTTAATCAAATTAATTGAGGTATACAAATTAAACGGTGAAAGAATTAGATGAATAACTTGAATGTAGCAGAGAATTGTGATAATTAAAGAGACGGTTGTAATTAATTGTGATAATTAAAGAGACAGTTGTAATTAATTAATACATTTAGATGGAGTAATATATAAAGGTAAACTGATTTTAACCTTTTTAAATCGGTAATTTTTTAAATCATATAACGGTGTTTGAAATTTTTAACCGTTAACAAATCAAAGATATATCCTTAACATCTTAAAAGAGGTTAACGTGGTTAAAAGTAATTTCGGAAATTTGAAAAAAATTAGAGAAGTTATCGCTCATTCTTCTACCGTAAATTTTTTTGTTAGGTTTTTGTTTTTCAGATCTTTTGAATGAATTCACCTTCCCGTATCAATTTCTCGGGTACTTCTCTCAATCTGTAGTTATTTTTTTCAGTTTTCTTCCTTTTTGGTTTTCAGTCACATAGTTTTGTGAAAGTGGAGCCTTAACCTAAAAATTTTGGGTTTGTTATGTTCTTAATTGTTTTAATCACTAGCAGATGAAGAGGGCTCGGACTAACCCAATTGCGATTTATTTTGATTAATTTTTTTTTTTTATCAATTTGTGGTATTATAATGGCAAATTTGTGAATTTTATTTAGAGTGGGATATTTGATGTTGAATTAGGTTTCCCGTGGCTAGTATTGCATAACAGAAATTCAATATTACTTTTTGTCAATATGGGTTTATAGTTAATTATGGATTAGCGATATGTCAGAGTTTGATATTTGACGTAATTTCTGAACTTGAGCTCGAAAATGCAAAGAAACATGTTAATGGTAGGAAGAGACTTCCTAGAAAGGATGAACAAAGGAAGAAAATCAAAAGCGGAGGAATCAATATGGATGATTTATCAAGTCTTTTACTATTCCAATCTTGTGCTTTCTCTTTAGCAAAAATCATTGGCTTATGTTGCATCTCACCTCCTCTGCAAGAAGCTTCATCTCTCATCCCTCTATTAATAATGACAGAAACTCCATCTTCTTTAAACAATGATCATGATTTTGAGCTTAGATTTGAGGAAAGGAACGAGACAAGAAAAAATGGAAGTGAGTTTTGTTATTAATTAATTTTGGGTGTTTTTTTGTATATTCAATGGCTTGTTTTAGGTTATTAATGGATAAATGGGATCTTAGGATCCGAGAGGAGGAAGAAGATGAAGAAATTTGAATTTTTCAAAAATAGTCCATGTCACGTCATCACCTCTAATGGTGTTAATAAAATTTTCTTGTTTTGATAACAATTCGAAATCATAAATCATATTTTGAAATCTAAAATACCACAAATCTCCTTCTGAAAATAGTTTAAACTACAAAATACTTTTTTGAAATCTACTCTGTATATAATTGTAAGTTTGTAAACAAGTAAATTGTAAAATTTACCCTCTGACTTTCGAACGATGGTTTTGTGGGCATTTTAAAAATAAATTATGAAAATTAACGGAAAATACGTTATATAAACCTTATATCTAAAGTAAAAAAATAGGTAAAAGTAAAATTTCAGAACTTGAAAGAGCACAAAACCATAATTAGTTCTTGTTTTTATTTAAAGTGTTTGTGTGTGTATATATGTATATGTTATATAAAAGTAAAAACTAAATTATTTTGGTGATATTTACTTGTATTTCCGTTAGCCTTAGTTGTAGGTTTTACTTGAAGTCCATTCTTTATAAACCAACTGAGATTAGGAATACTCTAACAATTAAAGTCAGGCCAAACTTAAATCATTATACAAAAATGGTTTAATTTATATTATTATATATTAGAAATGTAGTTTAGTTTAAGGTTATTTTTGGTTTTATAGTATACTTTGTCAGAAAAAAACATCATTTTGTATTGCTCCTATCTTGTAGGGTGGATTTGAGAATGTTTTCATGTCTTAATTTTTTTATCTGTTTATTAAAAATCTATGCGAGGGAATGCTTTTCTAAATATCAGCTGCAAAATAGTTTATGCGGGGTGACGCGTTGTTTATTTATTACTTTGAGAATTTTTATTTTATTAAAAAATAAAATAATTATTTTATTAGGGGAAATGGATCAAGCTTCAGAACTAGTTTCAAATGTTTGATATAGCTCAATCCAAGTCCAATGTAAAATTACTGCAAATCGAGTTTAACATAAACAAATTTTTGTATGTGTTAGTTCGTATATGAACAAAATTTTTGTATGTGTCAATCAGCCCGAATCCGAACCATCTAATTTCTAGATTGCCTTATGACTCATTGATATCATTTACTCCATTATGACAAAACCTAGAGATATCACAAGTGAGAATGCTGACATGAGTAACGAGAAATCCTGTGAAAAACACGATCGCCGGTTCTGAATTGCTCATATATAGTTTGTGAATTTGGGACAATGTTTAACATATAATTAAGTAATCATTTGACAAATTCGATTAAAAATCGAAGGCTAAATATATAATGACAATGCCACGTTGTTTTAAAAGTCTCCGCCTAGGCGTTATTTTGAAGGTTTCCGGTCGACTACGCTTAGCGCTTAAACCCGATCGACTAACATCTAAATCCGCCTAGTCTCCGATTAATCCCGGTCTAATCCTCAATTAATCCCAGCCTAGGTCCCGATTAATCTTCGATTGCTCGATTAGCGCTTTTTAAAACACTGCTATGCCCAAATGATTTATTGCATCATGAACTTTTCAATGTTTCTCTTAACCCATTATATTTAGTAAAACTGCACTAATTTGCATCCTAAACACTGCACATCAAATTTAGATTGAAGAAAGAGAATTAAGAAAATGACATTAAACCGATAAAAAAGCTGCTTTGCTTGTTAAACCACTCTGTAAATAAGCTAGTTCCATATAAAAGGGTGAACACCCTAAATTGATTTCTAATTTCTCCACACCCAATTTTCTTTGCTAAATTTTTAAAAATTATTTATTCACACGTTCGGCATTGAATTATCTCTACTTAGGACAATCGAGCTCCTTATATAGGAAAATTTAACATAATTTGGCATCAAGTAGATATTTCTCCTAGCGACATATGTGGTGTTGTGAGTATAGACGTCACATATTACAACATCCAAATTCAAATAGATCTTAGGAGCTTAAATTCACGAGTGAATTTAAAAAACATATTATGTGACTTGACTCATTTTTAAAAAAGGATCTGTGAAATTTTTGTTTTTAAAACAGTGACTAATGTTTTAAACCGCTAGTAAAGCAAAGATTTTCTGTTAACACCGTGAAAAATATGATATGGTAAGTAGGGGTGTGCATTTGGTCGAAACCGAACCAAACAGAATAGAACCGAACCGAATTAACCAAATACCAAATAAGAAAAATATTGTTAACCGAACAAAACCAAATAAGAATCAAAATCGAATTAACCAAACCGAAATAAATTATTCGGTTTGGTTAAAAACAGAACCAAACCAAAATTTTAAATTAAATAACAAAATTTCAAATTCTAACACTTAAAATACAAAATGCACATCCAAGATAAGTATTACAATAAATTTAAATGGCTTAGTAGAGACACATAAATGAAAAGGAGTGCATTTTCGAGAAGAGGATTAAGGGTGTGATATTAAAATAAAATTTTATTATATGTTTATATATATTTCGGTTCGGTTATTATGGTTTTTCTACACAAAAATCGAACCAAATCGAATAACCGAAATATTAACATTTTATAAACCGAACCAAAGTGAATTTTTAAAATAACCGAACCAAATTAATATTTCGATTTGGTTCGGTAATTCAATTACTAAACCATTTACACACCTAATGGCAAGTGATAATTTTAAAATTTTCTTAATTAATAATAAAAATAAATAAAATAATAATTCGCAATTCCTCTTCGTATTTTTCATCTCAATTCTCGCCACCACTTCACCCATTCTTCTGCAGAAGCTCTCAAGCCTTCATCGTCTCCACCACTTTGCCCACTTTCTGTTTCTTTTCAGCTTTAGAGGGGCTGTTCAAATGGGTGTTTGTGTCAAAGAAAGAAAATTAAACAAAGAGAAGAAGTTGAGATTCATTTGGTTGGAATAACTTATTTGACTTGGCTGTGGCTAAAGGAGAAGATGAAAGTTGGAGTTTGCTTTTTTGGGGGAATGTGATGTTTTGATGTCAATGATTTATTGAGAGCTTCGCCAAAAGAATGGGTGAAGTGCTATGAAGTGGTAGAGGAGGTGATGTATGCAGAGATGAGGAGGAATTGGTGAGTTTATTTCTTGCGAATCTATTGAGAATGAATATAATATCAGAAATTGTTTGGGGGCGTTGAATTCTTATCAAGTGTTTTGTTTCTTGAAGATTTAGCCCAATTTTCAGTTGAGTTTAGGTATTATGATTTTGCTTGAATTCTTCTACAAAATTGGAATGATGATTTTAGTCCCCCGATTCGATGAGTGAGTTAAGGGAGATCAATTTTTTTCAGAAATTGTTGCTTGCCACGTCATCATGTTTTACTTTTGCTAGGAGTTTCAAACTTCGCACTCCCATTTCGAAAACAAAAATTTCGCATACTCCCTTTAAAAACAAGTGAAAATGAAAGGTATTTTTTTTTTTAAGTTTACCTAAAATTCAATGGTAATCAGATTACTTTTTCAAATGCAAAAACTGTGTTGTCTCAATCGATGTAGTTTGGGAAATGCCTTTAATTTTTTTAAATAAAAAACAATTCTAAAAGCTTATTTGGCATCAGAAAATTATTTTCTTTCTTTTTTTTTCATTTCCCAAAATCTGAAAAATTGAAAAGAACATGTTTATTAGTCTAGTCCACATTCATTAAAATCTTTCAATTGAAATTACATTTTCATTTTTCAGTTGTGCTTTTGTTTAAATGTTATCATTTTCAATTTTCTAAATGATAAATTGAAAATATAAAACTATATATATATATATATATATATATATATATATATATATATATATATATATATATATATATATATATATTAGACCAAATATGTAATAAAAAGTTATCAAATAGAAAATATAACTAAATAAATAAAATAATTTATTTGCTCATGCATTAACAATTAACTACACAACTATGTATTAGGAAAAAATTCTAAATATTAGAGTATTGTGGTTCAAACTTATTTATTATGTTTATTTAGTTTTGAAAAATTTTGGAAACAATAAAAGTTGTTCTTTGAGTCAAAGCATAATAAAAAAAATTTGAAAACTATTTTCCAATTTTTCAAACTGAAAATTTTATAATTAAACAACAATTTCTATTTTTAGTTACAGTTGAGAGAGGCTGCACCCTCTAAGCGAACCTAGGGTGTATTATGGCCCGTTTGTTTATGAGAAAATATTGTACAAGAAAATATTTTTCGATTTTTTCAGCCTTTGTTGACATGGAAGATAAGAAGGAAAATATTGTCAAGTCGAATGAAAAAATCTATATAAATAAAGTAAAATGTGTTTTTGTGGAAAAGATAGGAAAACATTTTCACTTACTCTATTACCTCAAATTCTCCACTACCACCACCACTACCACACTGCTCTTACTACCACTACCACCCCGCTCTCGCTACCACCATCATCACCACCTCCACCCCACCATCACCACTACCACCACCACCTCCATCTCGTCACCACCACCACCACTTCTTCCACGCCACTCTTGCTACATTATATTACAACAAATAAACAAGGCCTATGAATTTTAATTTCCACATGTTTAACTCGTTTGATTAATATGAAATCAATGCCATTCCAGTTGTTGTGTATTGAGCCTTGTATAAATCACCTGGTGTAAGTTATATTTTTTGGTAAAATTTGGAAAAATTAATTACATTGAAATTTTTAATATATATAAATGATTTAATTTTTAGATGAAATAATGTTCAGATCCGAGTTTCTGATTTTTTTGAAATTATAGTCCATCTACTAACAATTCGGTAAGTAATTAAAGAGTGGATTAATTTTTTATAATGACACATTAGAAATTTGTAATATACATAATTGTTGATCATATTCTTATAATACCATAATTGATCTAAAAGATTAATTTCATGAATACTTTATTATAAAAAGTTCCGATCAACTACTCCAGCTGCAATTTGTCGGCACATATTCCAGTAGAATATAATTATTTCTATATTGAATATTGTGGTTATTGTTCATTATTTTGATTGTTTGCAAGTAAACCCAGAAGGTGACTTTCCAACATAATGTTGTGAATATCATATAGTCAACTTACTTATTCTTTAGTTGCCTCTAACCAAAGTTGGTCAATTGGCTGTATTTATATAATAAACAAGAAACCACTGTATTTTTTTAATAATACACTTAACATATATGAGTTTAAAAAATGATAGTCAAAAGGCAACGAATAGGAACCAATACTTGTTCTAAATAATTGAATTAAATTAATTACAGCTTTTTCATGCACATTAGTTAAATCTTATATAATGAATTATTTGCCTTTTCTTTAGAGAGGTATCATAATGAAGATAGACAAATGAATTTCTAAAAGATATTTTATAGAGAAATGAATTTCTAAAAGATATTTCTCTAAACAAAGAATAGCCAAAATTAGTGGGATGATGTTGACTCATGTAATACATATATACTCAAAGGTTCACGGTAGGGACATATACAGTAATGGCTGTTTAGTTTCATATAATGGGGTAACAATTATTAGATGTTTAATGTGTATATTTACTTATTTAATGAAAAAAATATCTTGCTGCCTCAATTTTTTTTATTCTTGTTAATTTATTCCGAATTTTTTAATTTATAAACCATGAGTATTCACTAATGATGATCAGTTCATTTGTCAACTTGTAGACAATTCATGGAAGAAGGAAACAACTAATCCAATGATTTAAGATTACTTCATACCTAAAGTTAATGATCAATCTCATAATCTCTAATTAAACTGGTGAGTTTTTTTATTCAACCATATTTTTTCATTTTTTTTAAATCAAGAAACTGACCGACACATTTTTTTTTATTTTATATAAAACTTTGAGAATGTATGGAAAACAAAAACAAATAATATATTGTTATTAGTTATTTAATTAGGGGCAATTAATTAAAGCAAATAAACATCAATCTAATTTAACCAGTCCCACCAATCTTATCCTTACGGAATTTTGTCAAAATATATTTAATAAATTAGAATAATATTAAATCTCAAATTCCACTCTTTCTTCAACCTTTTACCTCTCTGCCTCATCAAAGCTCCAAAAACAGAAATATCCCCAAAAATGGAGTTGCGACTGAGAGACATAATTGGAATTGTAAAAGACAAAGCCTCCCAAAGCAAAGCAGCCATTGTTTCAAATCCCAAAGCCTTAGCCCTCCTCCGAGCCACTACCCATCACCCCTTTTCTCCTCCTCACCCCAAATTTATCACCTCTTTCCTCTCCTACGGTTTCAGCTCACGCGCCACCGCAGCCGCCGCTATCCACTCCCTCATGGACCGCCTCCACTCCACTCACAACTCCTCCGTGGCCATCAAGTGCCTTGTTATTGTTCATCATATAACCAAGCACGGCAGTTTCATCCTCCAAGATCAGCTTTCCGTCTACCCCTCCACCGGCGGCAGAAACTACCTTAATCTATCCGGTTTCAGAGATAACACAAATCCCGTCACATGGGAGTTGTCTTCATGGATTAGATGGTAATTTTACTATTTTCATCTGAAACATATTAATTGGGTATATATATGCGCTATAATTGTATCATAAATTTGAATTTGTTTTTTTTTCTCATTTTGGGGAAATTGAAGGTATGCTAGGTATCTAGAACAGCTAATTGCATATGGTTCAAGGGTTGTGGGGATTTTTCTAAGCTCAAAATCAAACACAGAAGAAAAGGACTTAGAAGAAGAAGAAGACAGAGTTTCGTCTTTAACAAATTCTGATCTAATCAAGGAGATCGATTCTTTGTCTAAATTAATTGAAGAAATTTGCAATAGACCTGTCATTGCTCCACGAAATCAATTGTTGAACCACATCATTGTTTTGGTAGAAGAGGATTTTTTATCGTCAATAAATGAAATCGCTACCCGAGTTGCCGAGTTTAGTCAGAGACTGAGTTGCTTGAGCTTTGGTGACTCGGTTGAGTTGGTTTGTATATTGAAGCGGCTGGAGGATTGTAAAGAGAGGGTTTTAGGTTTGAATTCGAGGAATAAATCAACGGTTGAAAGTGTGTGGAGGTTAATTAGTGGAGTAAAGAATAAGATTAAAGTCTTTAGAGAAGATGGGAGACTGATGATAACAAAGGGCAGAGGAAGTGAGTCGGCTCGGTTTGGAGACAGAGTTCTGAGTTATGGTGACTCGGTTCGTTTCTCTTCTGCAAGATTTGGACTCGCCAAATGAGTATATTTAATTCACTGTTCTAACTTTTGATTAGTCAATTATCGAAATTTTGTTCAAACTCCACATGTAATTTGGCTTTTAGTGAAAGCAATTAACAAAAAAAATAAAACGAAAATGGATAAGCTTTTACTGAATCTAGCCTTTCTTGCAACATTTTCTTGTTCTGTTGCCAAGCTGGCATATCAACGGATAACATAATAATAATGTCTCACTAAGTTACAGGGAAAACCTTTCTGCACATGTCATAAATAGTTATAATATAATATATGATTAAGGAGGGTGCATGCTTGCTCTGGTTCTATTACGATTCAGGGGTTCGGGAGCATGGCCCTTGGCGGGATTCGTGGGATAGCGTCCCAGGCTGGGATCGAGCTACCAGATTAGCTCAAACAATAAATTTTATTTGTACCTCTTTTTGGCTCTGCAATCCTTCTCTTCGTTTTTTAGACCTTGCCATTTCCCAGTGGCTTCGCGGGCTGGAACGACGAAAGTACCCCTACTATGCAACTCCTCCTCCAAAAGCTTAGCAAGCTTGCGATGAAGCCTCACCCTGCTTTGATCGCTTTGTCTTTGCAACGGTCACAAGAGGCTGCAAACCTATGTACCATTCAATTGAACCAGGACCACCTTGGCATGCAGGACAGTGATACTGTTCGCTTCGATCATTGATCTCGTCTATTGTCATACTCTCTAACTTTTCAAACAAATCCTTGAACCATTTACTCTTCTTGCGAGTCTCGTGACATTTTTCACTCTCATCTGAATCGTAATCTTCAATTAAAAGCTCATCATCAGCATCATCCATACCATCATCGTCATTGTTCTTACCCTTCGAGTAATGACATATGAATGCCGGTGCAATTTGCAACAGAGAAAAATCATCTATAATTTTAGCATAGATTTAAAATCATTGTTCTGTCATTCAAAGATTTTCACCCATAAAAATTGCCAAAACATTAACAAAAGCAAGTTTACAAGTCATATATTAACATTGATATCTATGTTATCTCCGCTTTTATGGATCGGGTTTGGACATTCATTATTTTCAAAAGCCCGGCCCGAGCCCAAGCCAGCTAAAACCTGAAATCTTTGAGACGGACTTGGTTTTTATATTAATACCCAAGCCCGGCCCGATTGATAATTTGTTATATAATACCTATTTATATATTATGTTTAATAATTATTTTTTGAATTTTTGAACTCAAATACAATAATTTATAGTAAAAATACTAAAGAATTCAATTAAAGAATCTAAATATATGTAACATTTATTGGCACATATATAAAATTTTCTTTTTCTTTATAGTAAGTTAAAAAAATTTAAAACAAAAATACTATGGACCGTGGGCCGAGTTTGAGAATGATCCCTTAAGCACAGTCTGAGCCTAAAGTTTTAAAGTATGGGCCGGGCAGGGCTAGGGTTGATGATTTTTATGAAAAGCCCGATCAGGCCCTGCCCAAGCCCACACGAGGAACAAATTACTATAAACTAAACTAAATATTAAAAACTTTAAATAAATAATGCAAGTAAAATTTTTATTCTAAAGACATGTACATTTTATTATTTTTTCATTTAATATATTTTTTTAAAATAGAAAATATTCATGAGCTTGGGCTGGATTTGAGAATGATCTTATAAGCCATACCCGGGCCCAAAATTCTAAAGTATGGACTTGAGTTGGTGTTTTTGTCAAAAGTCCGACCAAGCCCAGCCTGAGCTCACCCCATTAATAGGTCTAATTGATATTTCGGACCGGGCTAGAGTTTTAGTATAAACACCAAGCGCATCTTATACTTTACTCGGACTACTTCTTCTATCTGGACCGGACAATTTTCAGTTGGTTTGTCTAAATCAATCCCACGAAAAAAAAAGGACATGTACGGATCAATGCCCTGGTCTATTGTTGAGCAACATAGCTTCTAGCAACTATCTATGAGCAATGTTATCGACCTACTGCTCTAATCAACCATTCTCTGTGTTTTTACATTAGACCTTATAAAATATCCTTTATAATCCATATTAGTCCCTCAACAAATCATTGCTTCTCTTAAGTGAAGTTCTCTAAATCAATAATTTCACCAAATAATAAGCAATTTTTTCGTTGCCGAGTCAACTACATTCAATCTAGAAGTACCAAAGTTTAAGTTTTCAATGATAACTACTAACTACTGATAATAAAACAATTGATAAGCAACAGACATGGCTCTTTCTTTCACTATTCTAAAGGACCCTCTGAGCAATTAGGGGCATACTTGTGCATAAGAGAAGTCAACTGTGCACCAAAGCTCTTTTCTAACTCAATTTGTTCTTCCCAATACCTCTTTTTCATTGCAGCAGTTTTTTCTTCATGTTCCTTAATCATCGCATCCCTCTCTTCAACATAACCTTCCATCTCTTCCTCTTGAAGTTTTATATATTTCTCCGCCACTGTAAATTTCGCGCTCCTTTTGCTGCAGATTCTCGAAATCTTCTTCCTTGGCATTCCTTGCCTCATGCAAGATTTTAAGCTGATCCTTGAAGAACTGCTCTTGGAAATCCAGCTGCAAAAAGACAGTTCAAGAGCAAGTTTTGAGAAATGACTGTAAGTTGTAACACAAATTTCATTTTTACCTCTTCTTGGCTTTGTTCATGGTGCACTTGCATTCTCTGTCGAACGATGCGATTCTCTTCAGTTGTCTTCCGCAGCCTATCAGTCACTATTTCGAGGGATTCTATAAGAGTCTTATTTTGCCTTTGTTCTCTAGCAATCCTATTTTCTAACCAACTACGCTCCTGGTTTTTCTCGCTCATTTGATTGAGATTTCGGACTACCATCTCAATGTAAGACCTCATTTCATACTTCAGCCTTGCTTTTCCTAACCAACGTAACAAGATATTAGTCAAAATGGTTTGATTGTGCGAATTTTTATTTTTGTAGAGAGTTGGCGAACCTTGCGAATGGTGGTTGAATATATCCAAATCCTCCTTTGTAGCCATGTAGCCGTAGAGTTGGCACTTCCCGCCGGGGTAGAGTAAAGGGCGATAATAGCAAACCCAAGCATTCCTGTCTGTTCCTTGACTTTGAAAATGTTTGTGAAGGCGTTCGGCTTCCAAATAACCAACTGCGGAGCTCTCGAATATTGGAAAGCTCATGCTGCAATGTCCTTGTGGGCCATACGAGTGTCTTGCCTTCGCAGCAGCATACCTGCTAAAATACTCTAGAAGCTCCGGGTTTCCCATACCAATCCACTGGTACGCAATTCAACATACATAAGTTAGCTAGCAGTAAATAACTGGATCGGTCTTGACATTTCGAGGGCCTAGGTGAAATAGGAAGTGATGACCCATTTGATTAAAAAAAAAATTCTACACCCCCTTAATTTTTTTTTATTTCGAATTATAAATTTAATCTGTTCGCATATATGAACATAATATAAAATTTGAACCCCTTTTGATCATGGACTCTCCCTCCCAGACCTATGTTAAGATCTGGCCTCATAAGTAACAAACAAGCATAAAACAGGAAAACGAAATCATGGGAGGCCCATGTGGTATTATTACCTTGTGATTCTCATCTTGCTCAAGCTTTGTATTCATAACAATAACCATGGGAGGCCACACTATTTGACGGTCCTTTTCTTCATTTTTTAGACCTTGCCATTTCCCGAAGGCTTCGCCGGCCGGAATGATGGAAGTGCGCCCCTTCGATGCAACTCCTCCTCCAGGAGCTTAGAAAGCTCGTGATGAAGTCTTGCCCGTTTCGATCGCGTTGCCTTTGCATGGTTCATCAGAGGCTGCAAACCTTTGTACCAATAAATGGAACCAGGGCCACGTTGGCATGCAGGACTGTGATGTAGTATGCTTGGATTATTAATCTCGTCTATTGTCAACGTGTCCAATTTTTCAAACCAATCCTTAAACCATTTACTCTTCTTGTGAGTCTCGTGACATTTTTTACTTTCATCCAAGTCGCTATCTTCGCTGAAAAGCTCATCGTCAGAATCGTCCATACCATCTTTGTAATCTTCGTCATCGTCATTGACTTCCTTATTAACTTTGACGGGTTCCTCTCTAGATTTCCAAAATTCTCAAGAGGCGGGGAAATATAAGGTTTTGAAGCCCTAAAGTTGTTATTTCCTTTGCCAGTTGGTATATTATCAGAAGCTTGGGAAATCCAGGGTTTTGTAGCAAAGTTTCGGACTTTTTTCTTACCCTTTCGGGTAAAGACATCCCATTCTCCACCATCTTGACTTGAACTCATCTAACCAATCAATGCTAATTCATTATTTTTTACACAAAAAAGAAAAGACCCCCAACGCAATTGGTAAATAAAAAAGATCATGACCCCCATATAAGGTAACATGAACGGATATCTGAATGCTGGTGCAAATTGCAACAAAGAAAAATTCATTTGTTATTTTAACAACTATTATTACTGCCATTTAAAATTATCACTGTTGAACTGATTGAGCTCAGAATTACAGAAAGATTAATGTTTTCATTGATATATTTCTAATATTACATTGCTTTATTTATAGTGTTCATAAGGTAATACAATATTAATAAACTGAAACTTGAGTTGTAATCACTAGCTGAAGTGGTTGAGCTGTAATCACTTTGTGAGTGCTCTCTGTAGTGGATCCCTTCTTCTTGCTGTAATGTTTTGGCTATTTTCTTAACACTCCCCCTCAAATTAAATAGTGGGATCTCTAATACTTAATTTGTTGAGGATTTTGAGAAAACATTGTCCTGTGACAGCTTTGGTGAGTATGTCTGCTAGCTGGTCCTTTGACCTTACGAAGGGAAGTTCAATTATGCCATCTTCCAGTTTCTCCTTCATGAAGTGTCGATCTACTTCCACATGTTTAGTTCTATCATGTTGAATTGGGTTTTCTAAGATACTGATTGCTGCTCTGTTATCACACATGAGTTTGCTTGGAGTACAGTTTAGAAAGCCAATTTCGTTCATCAATTTCCTGATCCATATGATCTCTGTTATTCCTTTGACAATTCCTCGAAATTCTGCTTCCGCACTT